>CANUEZ040000055.1:5000-82500 GCA_948099385.1 Fasciola hepatica
CAAGGAATAGCAGTTGTAAATGTCGGAGTGACCACATTAGCGAGCCTTCAGCTAAACTGCTGCTCGAATTATTCTGCCTAACTGTCGGGGCTTTGCTGTTTTCCATGAATAGACCCTCTATTTCTACCGCATATTGCAGGGTTAGCCGTTCATTGGGTTGGCGAATCAGTGTAAACAGTCTTTGACTGTTACCTGAAGCAACTGCTACTTTCATTTCTTCGTTTATCTTGACCAACCAGTTTTCGCGATTCTTCTTAAGGCTTTTTGTAACTTGACTTTGAAGATGTCTGCATATCTTATTCATCTCCCAACGGGGAGAGAGGTTACACTTTTGCTCCATTGGACTCAGTGACACTTGGATCTTGCTACTTGTATCCACACTAACTGGGACTGTGCCCTTAACAAGAAAAACAAGGCCAGTGGCTCGACAGATGCCTACACATTCTACAGAACCTAAGAGTTTGCTAGGTCCAAGAAGGTGAACCGATTTATAGGGACGTACGAGTTTGGCTTTTTCGTCACTTTGCGTCTGGGACAATTTTGTACTACAAGAGTGGTCTTTGTACCTCACGCAAACAAATTAAGCACCACTTATTATTGTCGAAGACAAAAGATTGTTTACAGTGCTACATTCACTAGCCTGCGCAAATCATACTGGAAATGAGTGGGTTGTCATAGTGTCTAGGTTGTTCTTTGATGTTGTAGCTGTTGTTTTCGTAAGAAACCAGACAGCTTTCTTTCAGTTAATTTGATTTCCACCTAGTTATTCAGCTCCATTAAATTACAACAATAAAATTTTAAATCCTGCAGAGTGCAGTGAACTGGAAGCTGAGGCAGGGAAAGTTACTGAAATGCTTTTGCTTTGAGTTTTAATACGATAGGATGGCTGTTTGTTAGAAAAATGCATTGTGTTACATGCTTACCTGAGTTTATCTGCATCGGATAAGATTCCGTACTAACTGCATGAAATCTTTGTTTACGGATCCTGCTTGGAAGGCGGTTACGTATGACCCTACCATTGGAATTCTTTTGTATGTTCATCTATCAGATATTCTCATAAATTTCGATTGGCTGAGCTACTTTTCTTGTCTCGCTTCTGACAAAGTGGATTTATTATTACCGTAATCCGTTACCATGGTTACACGTCGCTTGTATTCTCCACTGGAATTTTTGGATATTAAAAACAATACTGCATGATCGATCGATGAATTCACTTTGTCTATGTTTACTGTAAAGCAAAACTGAACTAAAAAACGGAAACGTGCTAGTTGGCAGGCCCCACTCAGTTCTGCTACTCTATCCAAAACGACAGTGCCGTATGTGATCAGTGCTAATGTTCTTTCTCTCTTCTCAAAATTGTCGAATTTAACAAGCATTTTTCGGGCACGGATTCTTGTTCATACATGCGCAGCTTACCTTCAGGAACCTCTACTAGACGAGAATGCTGACGATTCTCTGATCCGCATAGACGGATTCCAGTGCTGTCGTCAAGGTAGGGTGCTGAAGAACAAAAAGAAATGAAGGTGGAGTGGTGACCTAAGTCAACTCAAGGTGCAGTGGCAAGTCTACTGCTGTCTTCAAGTACTCTGCAAACATTATTGAATGCATTTCCACACCGTTTTTCCTAGATTCGCTCGCTTCAGAATCACCAATACCACAAACCTGTATACAGAGCCCTTTTGTGTACAATCCAATACATCCTCCTTTTACGGCGCTTTTAAACAATTTCTAGCTGCCCTTCTAGACGTACATTTGCCTATGGTCATTGGTGGTTTTGCTCATGCCAATACTTATCCACCATTATGGTTCGGATTAACTGATATCGGTACCTCTCCTACAAGAGGTAACTCTGTGTTAGACAAAGTCATTCCCAGTAACCCTCGCTTATTTCCTCCTAAATTAAAGCAGCTCAGCCCACGAGTGAACATAGTTTGTTTCTTCTGAGACCATAAATCTATTCACATACTGCTCATAAGTTATTGACTTCTTCAAATAAGGCACGATTTTCCCTTCTTAATCTTTCTCCTCGCAGCCCATCCCTACTTAATGCAAACATTGCTTGGTTTTCCCCTACACCTTCAATCTTTCAGGCAGCAGAACAGTTTACTGAAACCCTATGTGCCATCCTAAACGTCTGTTGTCCCATTGGAACACAGTTCATCTCTGGTGGTAGGATCGCCTCGCCAATACTCAAAGCACTCAGAGGACAAAAGGAAATCACATACCAGTCTTAACGAAGTTCAGGAGTCAGGAGACTTTTACTGCTGATCAAGCATTTTCGTGCTTACTTTGCTAGGGTTTCTTCAGATCAAGAATCTTTAACTTTATCGGCATCTCATGAGGCTTGTAAGTGACCAGAAGATCAAACACACGAACGATGAGGTCGATGTGAACCACCTCAGTGTCACATTCATACATCCGTCCACCGACAGCCCTCCTTCATACTCCCCTTGTGTTTCTGCTTATCTGGAACCTTTCTCTTCTCGGCTCGCGGCGTCAGACTTTTCGATGTGAAAAGTGCAAGTGGATTTTCCATTAAATGAGATTCAGGTTCCCCGTGCCAACAATACATTTTGTGAATATATTTCAATGTGAGCTGTTCTTCCCATTGGGAAGTGACCGACGAGAATAGACCGGTGACTAAAATCAGGATAGTTACTGTATATCATTGGAATATTGGTTCGCGCATCATCGATTATTTACTTGCATTATTCACAGCCAACTGATAGGACCGCGATAGCTCAGCTGGTAGAGCATCTGCCCGGTATGCGGAGGGTCGCCGGTTCGTTTCCTGTTCGCGGCGTCAGACTTTTCGATGTGAAAAATGCAAGTGGATTTTCCATTACATGAGATTCAGGCTCCTTTTGCCTACAATACATTCTGTGAATACTTTTAAAGCTCTTCACAAATCCAAGACATCTTAAGCTGCTAGTCCTGATAGGCTTCCTGTAGTGATTCCCAAACATGGTGCTCATTAACTCTCGACACGGATCACCACTTTCGTAAACGAGTCTTCATCCAGACTTCCTATCCTTTATCAAAGGTGTCCAGTTACCATCAACCCAATTTCTAAAGGCTCTAACGCCTTTGTTAGAGATGAACGGTTTTGCCCCATTGTCATCACATCTGCTGTCTTGAAATTCATTGAAAAGGCTGTTTTCATCCGTCTTCAAAGCATCTCAAGTTGCCACCTGACCACTTTTAGTTTGATTATTAGTTTAAAAGATCCGCCCCTGAAGCAGTAGCCTGCTTGGTCCATTCTGTCACTAAATCTTTAAACCACTCTGAGCGATCTGTCCCCAGCGTATTCTTTTGTTATTCCTCAGCCTTTGGTTCAGTACTCCAATTTTGTCTTCTCCTGAAATCTGAAGCTTTTGACTGTCCAGCACAACTTCTTTCCGAGATATCGAATTACTTTCATAATCAAGTTCAGCTAACTAAGGTCGGGCAAGACCTTTAAATCTCCTGTTCATAGTTCTGATGTACTCTGGGCGCAGTGCTATCCCCTTTTCTATTTTCAACCTATACCAGCCATCTTTCGTTTTCTTCTCCATCCAACATATTTAAATATGCTGATGACGTTGTCCTTTTTCAAGCTATTTCTAATTACCCGAGTTCAGGAAATTTAATGAAAACCTATCTCGAATAGAATGCTTCTGTTCGTAGTTGGGTCTAAAAGTGAATCCATCTAAATGCCTTGATTGTGTTTTCAGACTCTCTCGCTCGCCTTTCACTACAGACCGTTACATTAAATTCCAAATCCTTACCCAGACTTAGTTCCTTCAAGTATCTGGGTGTTAGCCCAGACTCAAGTCTAAGACAGGCATTTCACAGTCAGTTCCGTGTCGGTAAACTGAGAAGTCTATCTGAAATAAGAAAGTTTAGGCCGTTTCGTAAACGATCAATAGCGGTCCCTAAATTTGTTCTTCAGTACGTTCTTCCGATCTTATTGATTTGTTCGTCGGTAATTTTCCCCGGTCTTTTGAAACAAAACTTCAAAGCCCTTCGCCGCGGACCGGCAACTATTAGCCGCGTTTCACCCCTGTCCTTTGACATTTTTTTGACTGAGTTTGTCAAACAACAAATAGTATTTTGCCTAACCCTAGCCCACAAGATGATACAGAATCCAACGCAATCATTACATTCTGACTTATCTATTTGTCTTCCTCTCTCCTTTACTAGATCTGAAGTTTGACACCTTTAATCAAGAATTACCATTTAAAAAATCTCTATTTTGCCCTATCTGATGCAAGAAATGACCAACAAAGACAGCAGTGAAACGGAATAACTTTCTAAAGTTGATCGGTCTTTACTTTTTCTTTTTCACTCTCATATAGCTTTAGCGCACATTTCTGTATATTTCTTTTTTTCTACCCCAGTTCGGTCAGAGCATTTTGGCTGAAAGTAAAGCATGTCTCTTGCAAAAGTCTCTCAAAAAAAATACAAATTCTAATCTTAGAAAGATCACTCAACCCGCGAAAACTCCATTTGTCAAACACCCATGATTGCCGTTCAAAATTTCGTATTAGTGAAGCACATTTTCACTAGAATAATCATGACCCTTTCCGAGTGCTTTTTCAGTCAGCCAGTTGCTCTAAACTTTTAAAAGATTAAACAATCCCAAAATTATGAGTAGTATGACAATGTACCTGGATGACAGGACAAAATTTCCCCGAAAGCACACTACCGGTTTCGCGGTTAAGGCTGTTCAACAGGTAACTTGGGAAGGATTAAGGTGTGATTCTGAAATTGGACTTCCCGTCCATGCACGCTCCATTCTATTCAAATGAGACTACAATCCTAAAATTACTTTGTGGCTGCTTAGACTAGGAATTCGGAAAAGATCAGCAATTCGAATCCGTCAGGCCTAATAAGGATATTGTGGCAGGAAATGACGAATTTTAAATCACATGTAGATAACACTAGATAATACAATCAGCCACTGTTGTGCTAATTGATATTAATGGGTTGAGATACGATCATTCTGTGAAAGTTCCGTGAGTTAATATGTAGCGACTTATCTCTGGCGTACGGGCTCAACGAGACTTAAACTAGTGGAGAGTTGATTCCCATGCTTTGCCGAAAAACGACTTTGTACTGATGCTTTCTGTTTTGCTCACCACTCGGTGTCATTAAGTGATCAACTGTCAGCACTAGCAGCAACAATGGTTATCATGCAACTCCATTTGTCTGATCTCGCGAGTATTTCACTCACCCACTCATTCTCATACACACACTGATGTACGCAGCATACATGTTAGTACATCTTATTTGACGACATTTCTCGCATCCAAATGATCCATGTAACCCTGACCATGAACCTTAAGATACACGTCAGCCTGCTTCGTGACTGACAGCATTTTTGCACTTACATTTTCCGTGTACGAGTACATGACTGTTCATGGAGGTGATTTCACATCATTACTTTCTCCAATAAATTTGTGATTATTCCGTACGTAACGTGGTGCGAAACTTGCACTCGAGCATTGTGTGGTTATTTGAGCAATCCTCATCGGTGGTGTATTCAGTTCAAAAGGCCATCAAACCGACGGAAGGACGTCTGCGAATTGAAATCATTTTGAGTGTGAATGGTAGGAGTGTCAATTTGTATATGATGTGATTCATCATGCAGTGTAAACGTTCAAACCATTGAAGCACTGTACAGCTATTTCATCCTTAGTAGGAATCGTCAGCAGTGCACATCCAACGAGCGCCCCAACTGGGACTCGAACTCGGGGTGAACTACTCACAATCGCTCACACCATTTTGTTTAACCTGTTGTCCTATGTTTCTGGCCGTATACAGCTACGACTTCCTGACTGTGACCAGACATATAATGTAGGGTACGAGGCGTCCTGATCTGTATTTGGGGTGAGTTGGAGCCTGAGATACAGATGAAATTACCCTTCCGAGACCACGTTCCCACTCGTGAAGCTGCAGTACACTGGGCTACTAGTGGTACACTGTCTGTCTGGAAGGATGGCTGTTTTGTGGAATTCGCTTCCAGCTGACATGTTCAGTGAGGTCAACTGTGAGCGCTTCCCGCGGAATTCGGATGCTAACCCGACGGAGATATGGTGTGGATCTCTTTATTGAGATCACGCCCGAAGGCTTTCCATGATTAGGCTGATTCGGAAGGTTTCCCACTGTACGCAATCTGGAAGATTGAAAAGCGTTCTATTCGAATTTTTAAATATACTGATTTGTCAAATCATATGGGAAAAATCGAGAGATTATATAAATGAAGGTACATTTGTAGCGCATATTTATACATTCAGAGATTCGAACTGAACAAATTCCAGTCTTCCAGCATAGTAATATTTTGCTCTGATTACGCATTATTCACGCTGATCCTACGTATCAATCTCTTTTCCAGACGTTCTGTGAGATTATGCTGACTGCATGAATATGCTTTCGAGTACATTTGCCCCATAGAAGACGAGATGACAAACACTAGTCTTCGATGCTAAATGGAACAAACATCCAAGGAACAGACCAATAAATAGCAAAGAAAAAAGTCAGTTAGGGTAGATCATCTCACACCAAAAATGATTATAACACACCGAATAAAGAGCTTCAATGGACGTATTTTCCTCCAGTTTCTCTGACTGTCGAATCTGATCAGTCTCCTCAAAATTCTGTTTCGTTTGGTCTGTAAATCTTCCTCTCTCTCTCTCTCTCTCTCTCTCTCTCTCTCTCTCTCTCTCCCTCTTCCTCTCCTCGTGTGTGTACCAAATTTGTTTTCTTGATCCGATAATCCCCGAAAGCGGCTTTCCATGCCACCTAGCCTTCTTTTGCAACCGTGGGAAACTTGCTGGCATTCTTTGCAGCGACTGGTCAGAAATTGATCGGTTTTTTCTGTTCACTCTACTAGTGCGGTTTCTACCTTCAGTAGTTCCGGTTTCTTCGGAAGTAATAATCGAGTGTTTTCAACTCCGATACTTTCGTCGCTGTTATAGAGAAACAATTTCACAATCTACTCGCAGAACTTTAGTTGGCATTCAATTGAGCGGATTCCAGGGTTCAACAAAGGAATCGCAACTTTCTCGCCAGTCAACGTAGGCCGCCCTCGGGGATATTACAGTCATATACAGGGCCAGACAAAGACCGTCTCAACTATGGTGTTTTGGAAACTCAAATGCTCCGTAACATACTGAATTTATTCGAGAAACGCGTCAGTTACTGCACATCAACCGTAAAACCACTGCTTGCCATAACAACGATTCAGACAAGGGCTCATTTGTTGTCAAGCTAAATAGAGTACTGCTTGATTGATTGCACATCGGGCAGGCGGAAAACAACCAACATTGTCTACTGTGGTTGGTACAATCCATTTGTTAACCATCGAGTAGAGCACGTGCTTCTGTTATTTAGTATACCATTTGAGTTGTCATGGGATTCACTGGAATTTCACATTGAATTATTCAGACTCAATCTAGCAGTATCACATTGGAACAATAAAAACAACGTGATTTTTTGTATGCTAATGGGTCCAGTTAAATAATTCCAATTTTGTAGGAGATGCAAAGGAAACTTGTCCAATTTTGCGGTACAACAGTGATGTTGCAGAAAGAGCGCGATTGAGACTGAACTGAATTTGAATGAGAATGCATAATTGCCTACTTCCGGAAGCAAGCTGAACGATATTACAATCCAACAATTATACTGGGTTACTTTCCGGTTTACAAAGAACTAGTGGATGGTAGCGACAGAGTTTTTATGGGGATGATCTGGATCACAAATGTCACAGGAATTGCCGTAGAGTCCGACTTTTGGATGGTTTGCATATTTCTACGTTTCCTAGAATGTAACTAAACAAAGAAATTTAAAAATTAGGTAAAACAAAAATACCCGACCAGCCATACCGCGACAGATCATCTGGTAGAGTTTCTGCCCGGTGATCGGAATGTCTCCGGTTCGATTCTCGCTCGTGGCGTTGGATTTCTGGATGTGAAAACGCTAGTGGGCTCTCCATTATGTGAAAATACTTCTCTCTGTTAATTGGCTGCATTTGAGACGGGATTTACTCCATCTTCAGTGTAAGTTAGGCGGATATTGCACATTTTAAGCACTTTTGAATGAACTTTTGGCTATAAAATATCCCCTAACCATCCGGATAGATAGTCTTTTAAATCCCTAATCTAAGAATTTAGGGTTTGAGATCTCATCAGTACATCAGTTCCTAAGGATAGTCTCAATAAAAAGACTACAACTTGGCTTCTTCTTCTCTGCAATCTTTTCGAGATGATAGATGAAATGATTCGAATCAAGGACTGGGATAGTCGATTGGTCCCGTGCTCAGGCTTCACGGCCTTCGGTTTGCAACATGGACGCCTAGATTTGCACTTGAGTGCACAAACCCACTGACATAATCCAGCGAAGATTTGTACAACTTTTACCTCATCTCAGTAATTAGTTGGGAAAAAGAAGGTGAATGACACTGCTTTTTTCTATCAGACAGTAGAATATGTGAATCAGGAAAGTGAACAATGGAATACTGATGAGGAAGAGGAGATTTTACGAAAATTGAAAAGATATCATCATTCAGCTGGAAGATGGTTATAGTCTGAATTCCAGCAACGTTGGCAACTTGTGACTTGCGAAAGGCTGCAGCGTGTTAGCACCTCTACCGGATTGTCTTGTTTCAGAAATTCGTGTTGAGCTATCTACCGTGTGTCCCATCGCATTAAATACATTTTTTACAAATACAAATACCCGTGAAATCGGAAACCGACATCATTCACCATTGAAGCTTGAGTGAGGAAAATACAATATAAGAGAAGAAATTCCATAAAATAATACACCCATTCATCGAGATTTATGAGCGCCGCCTTCGCGTTTTCGCCCTCGTTGGAATGCAAGTTGAACTATGAACAACAGACCTGAGAAAACAAAAAACGACTCAGTTGTGCAAACCTTTTTCTCGAGACTTCCATCAAAATGGGCGGAAATTAATGTGATGCATAATCCAGAAGATGAAATACTCAATAGCCCAACCACTGTGCCAATCATGATAATGCTTCAAAAACTAACCCAAATAAACGATACGAAGGATGGGCAGCACAAAATGACGAAACATCGCGTTGAAAAACTACGACGCAACTCGTAGAAAGATTTTTTTGTGGCTTTATTTGCTAATTAACAATGAACGAGAACTGTATGCTCTTGGCAAACTGTCTGAAAAGACCTAGACTAGAGTTTCACGAAGGACAACGACGAGGTTTTGTGAACTCGTAATTCAAGTCTGCTGTTTTTTAGAGAACGGATGACAAATGAGATTTTTCTGTTCATTTATCCGAAAATTCCGGGTAATGTGATCGAAGATGAGGGTCTGGAAAAGCAGAAGACCGATTGGCATTCAACTCGTCTTAGGACTTTCGATATTATTTGCAGGTTCGGTAGTGCGCTTTTGATGGAAATAATCATTTATGAATTCCATCACTAGCACGAACTAGTGAAACTTATTGTGCCTTTTCTACTTCCGGATATCTGTCACTTAGAGTTCCACTTGGTGGCCCGGGACTATTGCTAATAATTGTACAAAAAATCTCGCTTCTTGTATGCATGAGCAGATTTATTCGATAATATTCAAACTGTTCGGTTCAGTTGAGTGCATGCACTCCTGGTTGTCTATTCGCTTCCCTTGAAAAGAGAATTGGAAGTTGGATAAAAATCGATCACTCAAGTTGACAACAGGGATCTGATTATTTAACTCCGTACCAAATTGAATCAAACGCCTACTGGGCTAGAATAACTAATTTCCTAATGCATTCAAAATCTGTCCTCATTTCCACACTCATCAGCTGAGGATTTATAAGCCGAAAGTATCCGTCGATTAGGTTTTCAGCGTCTCTCGTATTGCTTTCACATACCACATTGATTGGCTGTGCTAAGCAAATTCGTGTTTCCTTAACAACCGTAGTGCAACTGATTTTTCTCAAGGCTATTTTTCCTTAGTAAGTTTGTCTTTCAGATTGAAAAACCCATCTAGAATGCTCACTTGGATGAGCTCTCATCGAATTATAGAATATCGATTACCAAGTGGTGAGCATTATTTGATGGCAAACCTGCCAAGATTATCGACTGCTCATTCATCCATTAATCACTAACTGGAACCTCGTGCATCAACGCAACACTGTTGTGATTTATATGGAAGAGCAAACAGACAATCTCAGCAGAATAGAGCTCTTGGCAGTTAAGATCCATGATTACGGATTCTTTGGACAAGATTATTTACCTTTAGGGCTAGGAGACATTTTGCTAGGTATATCAGTACTCTACGTATATTATCCGATTCGTATTGGTTACCTTATTTCACAAGTTAGTCATATTCTTTAACTTCAGATAAATCATAACAAACATCTACAGCTCAATCAACGTTACTCAAATTGTATAAGAAACCGGTCTATCTGGTACACCAATTTCTACAAAGCAACTCTTTTCAGCAGCGTGGACAAAAGAATCTTGGGTGAGAAATTTCTGATTTTTTTTTTGTTCAAGTAATACAGCTGGGTTATTTCTGTGTCAAGGAACAAGTCGTTTGTTTCTGTGACCGCTGGTGTGTGTGTCAATAAACGATTGGTATATTTTCGTTATAGTTCCTGATCCACAAGAAAGAAAGGTTTAGTCGAAATCTTTCCGGTACGTGAGTAAATCAGCCAAATAGGTAACTAATTTGCACATTTATACTACACTGGGTTTTCAGATGGCATCAGCGATCAATCTACGTACACCTTCAGCTTCGGAGTTCCACGTTCTGGTGCGCATTTGACTACCGTTGTTGCTGGGTATGATTTTTTTATTTTTACGTATTTCATTGGATCACCTGTTGATTAGCAGTATTTGCTTCAACGAAAACGATTTTATATCAGACTGCTGACCCAAATTAGCTCACGAAATTCATACTGCAGTAGACCAATACACTGATACTGACCACAGTAACAACCATATTATTCTTGGTATTTAAGTTAGGACGGCCTAGTTTTTAGTCCTGAAATCTTCCTGTCGATTTTCTGTGCAGTTTTCTTCCATCTGACTAATGTTGGTACACATTCGTCAATGTAATGTGACGTTTTGCTCTTCATCATGCTTGTCACCTCCACATCAGATTGATGAATAGACCGTGTGTTTGACCTTGCCACTTGTGAGATAAATCGTTTATTGCGGACTTTCCTCGTGGTCCGTTATCAGCCAGCTTGGTGTACTCTATATGCATCCAAAATTACTCCAGTACCCAGTTAAGTCAAGTTCGATGTCCTTTCCATTTTGTGTGAAAATGTACTTTTGTATGATACAGAACCGTCCTTGGTTGTGCAAACAGGCGTACGTTTTGGACAGTAGAATGTCCCACTCGATGGCGGATACGAAGAAGTACCCGAGAAAAGTAGCACCTGTGAGTTGGCAGACTTGTGCCTCTTGGGGCGTTCTTCAACTTCTTGGTCACCATCATCCACCCAGTTCTCACCTATGGCCCCACGAAGCTGAAGCATGCATCAGCGGCCACTCCACAACAAACTGCCGGACAGGCTGACTAAACAAAGTCGAGATTAACTGGGGTTAAAAAGCCTGGGCGAGACAGTGGTCGGCATGCATGCATACTCCTTAGCGGATGGGTAAAATCCCCTGATCTAACAACTACAGAGGAAAACTGTCCAACCTACCCGACCCGGAATTCCGAAAAAAGCGAATTAACCGCACAACAAGCTGCCGCCTTATCTGGAACAACCCTGCTGCTTTGCAGTCTACACTTGATCCTGAAAAGGCTAGAAGTGCAACTCCGAATTTAAAAGGCCAAAAGATGCTGGGGACTCCACGTCTTACCCTACTCCCGTGACTCTATGATAATTTACGGAACTTGACGCGCTCAACATGCTACTGCTTCCCCGGGAAGTGACGCGCCTCGTGACCCAGCTGTCCAGGTGGCGAAGACAGCAAGCTAGGATTATTTGCTGCAGAAGAACACATGTATCCTGTTGTAATGTCAGGACGTTCCTAGACGTCGGTATCCAGTGCATCACAAGGCGGACTCTATATGACTATCATGCAGTTATTGCTTACCTCTCGGAAATCCGCTTGCCGAACTCAGGCAGCTGAAAATAAGGATCCCAAGAGTGGATATGTCATACTGACTCTATCACAGTGGCCCGACGGACAGCCCGAGTCTCTAAAGCTTCGCTTTCGCTCTGAATAAGGCACCCAATGATGCAGTGATCTTTGGGAACCAGTATCATCCATACTCGTCTTGACACGATCTGACGGTGATTGTGGTCTATACTCAAACAAACTCGGGTGTCGACAAAATCAAAGATGAATTTTACCATAGCATGAAGGAGGCAATCAACCAGGTTTCGGGGCGCGATGTACTTTTCGTCACAGGAAACTGGCACGCTCACGCGGGTACGGCCAACAAATCCACTTGCCATATTCTTGGGAAATTCGACCCTGGCCAGTGCTGCGAGGAAGGTGGCTGACTCATCGGTCCAGCCGATGCCAACAGAATGGTTGCCTGCAGTACCGACCTTCAACAATGCAAGCATCTACTAACATGGTACTGCCGCGACGGTAACGCTGCACACCAGCTCAGCCACATTCTGGTGAGATCCCGTTTGTCCTCGTCTGCGGAAGATTGCCGAGGGTACCGGGGTGAGAAGACAGGCATTATAAGCGGCACTGACCACGCTCTTCAATGTGTTTGTTTCAATAGTCTTCCATCTACACGTACTAGGGTCTCTGCACACTCCCGGATAAAGGCTGCTGTTCCAGAAAATTCGGAGAAGCGAAAAGCGCTGTCATGAGCAACCATGACTCGACTGATTGTAGCAACCTAAACTCAAGGACACGAGATTTCTGTGGAAGCACAGTGGACCCAAATGAAATCGGCAATCAACGAGGCTGCATGAACGGAACTCGGAAGAACAAAAAGGCAGGTAAAAGATAGCATCTCTGAAAGCACACCGCAGCTCTCAAAAAGGCATACGAAGCCCGGCTCTCAAATAGTGGTGAACGCCGCGGACTGCAGCGAGAGACCTCATTGCTCCGCTAAGGCTGATCGCAAGATAAAGTGAATAGAAATAGCCCGAAATATGGAGGCTGCTTCGAGAACTGGTGACTTTGGTAAACTGTTCCGCATCGGTCGCAACGACTCAATCAGGTACATCAAACAAGATCCCCTTCTTCATAACTTCGCAGGAAACCTAACACCAAAACAAAGTAAGAGAATGCACCAATGGGTAAAACACTTAGTTCAACTGCTCAGCTGGCTTACAAACCACCCAATGGACCAACGAATTTCAAACCCAGTCCAGTACGAAATCGGTTACTTCGAGTAGAGTACCAATGATACCCCCGATATTACTACCAAACTGAAAGACCGCCGGGGTAAATAGCATCCTCCCCCCCCCCCCAATAAAAGGTCTATAAAACCTGTTTGAAGTCACTGAATAACAGGTTATGTACAATTTTTTCCTCCATTAGGCGAGATGAAGCATTATTATCTGTCTGGGACGTGTCCATTCTGTTGCTCATTCCGAAAAAGGGTGATAAATCGGTATGTGAGAACTATCAAGAAATCAGCTTGATCGATGTCGCCGCAAATATTTTCGGTGCGTTGTTACTAAACCATTTCTTCGAGACAAAGGACTGACTGACTCACCTGAATTTAAGGGGGTTTCACCGTGACAGATGCTGTGTGGATCAAGTCTTCGAACTGCGTTGAATACTGGAGCACTGCTATAATTTCCAGCAGCTAACAGTAGCTTGGTTCATCGACTTCCGGGCTGCCTTCGATTCAATTAGTCGTGAGACACTTTGGACAGCAGTACAATCTGACGGGATGCCCGATAAGCTAACGGGGCTCTCAAGGGAGGTACTACTCGACCGCTGGCGCTAGGGCTCTTATACATGGCAAAGAATCCTTGGATTTCGCACTCAGCACCGGAGTTACACAAAGCTGTCCTCTCTCACCAATGTTGTTTAGCTGTATCATTGACTGGACAATGAGTCGTGCATTATTTGACTACCCTGGCGTCTCAGACCGGGAGTTATCAGATGATATCGTCATGCTAGGGGGCTCCCTCACTACCATCTAACCAATTCTCGATCGAGTCAATTTCTTTGCGAAGTCCACCGGGCTAGAGGTGAATTCGATCAAAACCAAGGCTTTCACAGCCCATCCGAGTCCAGTAATTTACCAACTGTTCATCAACGACCGATCAGTCAAATACGTCTCTTCCTTCAAACGCGTGGGTTCAATTACGCTTCCGAAAGTCCAGGCAAAAGATGAAGTGATATTACGGATGGGCAGTGTCAGGCGAGCCTTCCTGCAGCTAAGGCGGAGCTTGTGAACTCACGGCGATATCAGTTCAAGAACAGAAATTCGGGTTTGCCGTGCAGCTATCTACCCCGCACTCATTTATCGCTGCGAAACCTGGCCACTGCGAGCCGAGGACACCAGAAGGCTGTATATATATATATATATATATATATATATATATATATATTATAGAGAAGTCAAGGCGTACGCTGAGTTGTAAAACGTTTATTGTGACGTTTCGATCCAAACTAGGACTCGTTGTCAAACGTGAGTGAATGAGTGTGTGAATGGGACGGCTGGTTCCGCGCGTTTTTGGTGTGTTGCTCGTCTGTCCGTTTCTCGGTTTTTCGCCGTCGGTTTTGCCAGGGTGACGTAATGCTTATCAACCTCGACGTGTCGGTTGAACGAGTTGATCGAATGGAGGGCTTCGAGGACCAGCCGCTCCCCCTTCTTCTTTGCTCGGGCGACTACCCTTGCGCTATCGATTTTGACCTCATGACCTGTCTCTGCGCAGTGGTTGAAAATCCAACTCAGTTGCATTTGCGTCGAGAATCTATTCAAGTATGGCCTGACTTGAAAAATTCAGTTAATGTGAATGTGTGAAAATGAAAGGAACCGGAGTGAACTTGTATTTTTACAATGGGATTCACAGCCCCCATGTAGTACTTGTACTTGTGTAAAACGAACCAACCGAAAACCGGGTGGTCATACCCATCTACATCGAGGAGGCCTAGTTCATATATCTGATCTCGTATCAGAGAAATATGGTTTCTAGTCTGATCCATTCTCTATGACAAAATGATTCCCCTCATTACTAAGGATAGAGGGAACGTCAATAAATACACCGTTCTCTTCCAATAAAACTTTTACCGAACTTTGAAAACAGTTAAATTCCTCCTCAAAGGGGTTGAAAAATGGACTATACGAAGGAAGAAAACAGAATGTCTAGTGGCCAAACCAGCGTCATATGCCCGTCGATGTGCAGTAGCATTGTCAAAAATGAACACTACCTCAGTATTGGGTTGTCCAGTGTTCACCTTAGATGAGGACGCTTCCAAGAATCTATTGAAAATCTGGTTATTTTTTTGACATTCATAAAGTAGTATCCCAAGGGTTGAAATGCATTTGACGGCAAGGTTTTATATACATGGTCTTGCTTGAACAGATCATCCGATCGATCGAGAGCATAAAACGTTGAAATTGGCTTCATCAACGTAAAGTAATAACACAGAGCTTCCTTGCTCTTATGACGATTCTACATATTGGGCACGCTTTGTCTTGAAATCAATGCTGTTGCGCTCAGTGGATTGGATTGTAGGTTTTCTCATGCTGTAGTCATGGTTATCAAGGAGTCGATCAATAGAAGTCGCGCTAATCGTCAAGTCGAAACTTTCAAACTCAAATATTGTTTTAATCCGAGATTTATTGGACGGTTCTCGTGCACAATGCTACGCAGCTCAGCGATAATATCATCCGTAAATTTCCTTTTCTTGAGGCCTCGTTTAAGCCCAGTTTTTTGATCTCTTTTTGCAATTACTTTGCATGTTTTATGTTTATTCCGAGATGCTCATGCATCAGCTTCAAATCATCACCATTTCTGGCACATTGTACAATGCGCCTGCGATCGTCATTGCTGACAGTTTTCCTTCTGCCTGTAGGACTTATGTTCTCTGGGTTCAAGCTGATTATTTCTTTCTCCCCTGTCATTTTCTCAGCGGACACCTTCGGCCTGACTTGTTCGTTTTACGATTGACTGTTACCGATTCTCACACCACTGTGTTAGTTTGAACCTGACCGGACGACCAAGAGCCACCTAAAACCAACGGTTAGCTGTCACACCCTCATGCGCCATTCAGTGTGTTGCTCGCATCGTACCAACTGATTAAGCCATTAGTGCACATCATGCCCATTTGATCGCGCCGTACTCCGAGTAGATAAAAACACGTGCCCGGGCCTTACCTACATTGAAAAGCGACAACCACATGCCATATCAATTGAGTGTTTCTGTACGCGCATGCGGTACCTTTAGTTCTACATTCTTGTTAGGCCTTAAGGTGCTGCTATGTTGTTATTGACCCAAAAATTCTGTTTCCACCACTTTCTGGAATTTAGATCCTCACTGAAACACCTGCTTATGTGTTTAATTCAAAATGCCCGATATTCCACTGTTTACACAAGGTGTGGGATGGTCAGTCCAAGACATGCTGATGAATGGCTCTTAAACTGTGGCGCAAGGCTCTTAAACCACGGCGTTTGGCTCTTAAAGTACGGAAAATACTGTAGAAGAAACCTACTTCTCACTGAATATTTCTTGCATGCAAATGAAGCTCTAATTTTATTCTAATAGATAAAGATGGACTGATATGCATTTTTGGTTGCGCATTTACAGTCCAGGTG
The DNA here is from genome assembly GCA_948099385.1 of Fasciola hepatica. Lineage (NCBI taxonomy): Eukaryota > Metazoa > Platyhelminthes > Trematoda > Plagiorchiida > Fasciolidae > Fasciola > Fasciola hepatica. The sequence goes on from CANUEZ040000055.1 coordinate 21,709, forward strand.
AATCAGACAACGTTCTGAAACTAAATAAATCGAGCTTGGTGGGAAACTTTCGAGTTCCATTTGAGAGTGGTATTTGAAACACTTTTTTCAGAGAAGAAACTATCATGATCCATCATGACAACTGAGAAGTGATACGAGCTGTACGCGTATGACAGCAACATCAGCGAATGGGATGAGGTTTATTTGCAATTGAATAATCGGCTCGCACTCATAGTACTATATAGCAGTTGCAAATAAATACGGCCATTGTTGGTTATGACTTTCACTAAACTGTTTCGAAAGGAATGACTGAAAACTCGGGAAGTCATCTCGGTTCATGCGTTGACTGCTTGTAGGTCTGGACAATGACGAGCGCATGCCCTGAATGGGCTTTCCAGTGGAACGAAATGGCTCTCCCAGGAAATTTAGTCAGTTTCAAAAAAAGATAATCAAAAAGCGCAATCTAAATCAGAGTCGTTTCACTGCATCTCTGCAATAGGACTAGTTTGTAGCTACCGTCTCCGGAAAACAGCGAGCGACTCACGCGCGAATTGGATATTCTGTTTACGCTATTCTCAGTATGACCTCTAGCTGACGCTCACCGCGAACACACTCGATCGACCGAAAATCAACATGTTTTCCTCACCACGTTGTGGTTATCGTCTTTGTAAACAAGGTTCACGTGTGCAAGGTGTGATTAACTCGTTTGATTGTTTTGAAACAAAACTGACTGAGGCAGCTACAGTCGTTCGAGCACGACGTGAAACCATTTGCTCGTGTAAGGTTGGTTTACCCACTCGGTTCACTGTCGATTCTGATGGGAACGAATTTTTCACACTGAATTCAACTGAAAATAGGTCAACAGATTCTACTGTTCCTTCAACTAGATTCAATGCAGTCACAAGATATGCACTTAAAACAACCCGAAGAGGTCCACTAGGATGACGTGTATGAGCACGCAGCGGTGGATAAATAAATATCCGTTCCCAGAGGATTTCTGAGAAACTGAACCAGAGATCTGTTCATGAGAGGAGACCGCATCACGATACGGATATTTCTGTGAATCGTGTTTGTTGTGGCCCTCGAGATCCGACTGTACCATTTTTCCACGAACGGTCAGTGAGATCGATCCCCGTTGCAACTCCTCGCGCGCCAACCTGCTGGTGTAATGCATTAGGCGAACGGCACAGCACGTCAGATGGCAGTGTATTCGCATAAAAGAGACACTATTTAAAGCCAAAATAGGGTAATCTCGAAAAATGCCCTTCCAGTAGGACTGTTGCCCTGTCGGACCTGACTGATTGAGTTTTTCTCTACTTAGGTGGGACCGATTTTTCACAGTTAACACAGGCTGGTTTAACCACATGTGTGGATAGAGACGTGTTGATTGGTGAACCCGGCTTGGCATACTCAACCGATATCTGAAACCTGTTAAATCCCTGTACGGAAAGGCCTTATTGCGGTTCCCTAACAGTGTTAACGTCGCCAAAGCTGTGATTCACACTCTTCAGACTAGTTCTTGTGTTTCAACGGTTCATCCATTAAACTTTCTCGTTGACAGCCTATAAAGTGTAGCTTCTTCCCGGTGATATTGTACATTACACAGAGCGAAAGTTCCAGCTGAAGCTCCTTGTCAACCTATTTTTTCTATTGAGCCACTTACACTTCGGCTGGAGTGGAAACAATCGACTTCATAGGATTCGGTGAAATGTGTACGATCATCGATTCCCAAACGAGCTCTCTGAGCAAGTCTCCTTTAGATTGCCAAGAAACAATTTTGCCCAACTAAAGGTCTTGAGTGGAGAGATGTCGGTGTACTGCCTCGTATAAAACAGGATGAAATCTATTCGTAGTAGGTTTTCCTGGCTGGTTTATCATTTGCAGTGACGGAGAAATCTCGGAAAGTAAAACCACGCATATAGTGTCCATTTGAAAATATTTGACGCACGTGCGACAGTAGATAGCACCATGACATCCAACAGTCTATGTCCACTAACCGAATTGCTCTCAGGTTCTAGCATATCTACTAGTAATGTGTTTCTCCGGGCTAGAGTAAAACCTGCGTTGAATCCATGTAATCAGAACAGACTTGAGGGCTGAATACTTCGGTATACGTTCGATCTTATTTCTTTTATTACAAGCACATCACCAAATTGGTCTCCTAGATGCAGCCAGATGCATTTTGTCTGAGTTTGAATCCAAATTCTACTCCGCCCCGATATGAATGCATAGGATTCTAACCGTCTTATTATCATAGGAACCCTGGCTAAAGCACTTGATCAAACAGTCTGACCCACATGACACGTGGGGCTAGAATGTGACCGAAGCAAACGATAAGACACCTCTCCTCATGCGTCACAAGAGACCCGGTTGCTATTTTTTGGTGCTGTCTTCGTTGGCGCTTCAATCACAAATCCACTTTTCGGATTAAGTCCATGGCCTCAAGAACCTAATGTAGAAAGTATCACAAAAAGTTATCAATACCCATCATCATCTCAACCAACGTGCGTTCGTTGTTGGGGTAAATTAGCAACTTGGCGAATTTTATAAAACGGTTCGAACTGCCTGCTTTTGGAACTAGAACGCTGAAAGAGACAAGGCTACATTCAGACACTGATGATTCGTTAATCCAACTCGAAGTAAACAACATTCACCGGATTGGCCGTATCCGCCACAGTCAGAATCGCGTAGGCGACCTAGTCACGGACATCAAAAATCCCTGGTGCAAGTCTTCAAAAACGTGATAAACTGGTTGCTTGCTTATCGGTGGGATGCAATCCACGAACCCTCAGTAAATAACGATCGATTATCCTTACGAATGTATATATTTCATCATGCTCATCAAATGATATTTCTATAGTCGCTGATACATTCACATCAGAAATAGTTTAACACATTGAAACTTCACTTGTCATCGTTGCTGGTCATTTTAATCACTCGGATGTCAGTTTTTGTGAACTGTTTAATGCTAACAAATATTGCAAACTTCTCTACAAGATAGAATACGTAGCGTCAATGATACCCAAGTTGTCTCCGTCCAGAAGAGAGTTTGCTTATCCAGCTCTGATCAATGTATCATTAAGGCTTACCCCTAGCTTTATTCCAATTCACGTCCCGTTATTCATATTTGTTCTTGACTTCTGATTGTCCATAGGCAATGTAACCCAGAAAACTTAGTATTTTTGAGAGAAATGATTAGGACATTGACTTTCGTCAGCTCTACAACCCTGATGTTCCAATTTAATGTGACCACCTGACAAGTTGTTCGAACTTTCGTTAAGACATTTTTTGTCCACTAGAGTGGATTTACGTCCGATCACTCACTCAGGAAAGCTAAGACGACAGAAAGAATATTTCTACAGTATTACAAATCGTACACCAGGGAAGTAAACAACGTATTTGTTCAACAGCCTCAGATCGCTGATCTTGGTGTTTTTACAACGTATTAAAGTAGATCTGAAAAAAAACGGACAAGCTATATACAGAAAATGCACTTAGAAACTACAAGCATCGCCAGATTGGGGATACGACGAAATAGCTCTGCGGTACGAACTCCGCACACCGGGGCCCCAGAAAAAAGCTAAAGCTCAAACAAACATTTTATACACCATTGACACTCAATACAACGCCACCCGAGCCTAGTATAGACCTGGATGTATTTTTTCAGTATAAATGAAGTGCTAATCTAGCTGAAAGGACACAAATTTAGGAAGACTGCGGGATCCAACAAACTTCAACCAACCGTCCTTAAGGAGTGCGTTTCGTATTTAGGCAAACCTTTTTGGGGTATCATTTAACAAATGCACTGAATAAAACATTGCTAGCCGCTGGAGATCAGTTCGTATCACCCGTACATATATATATATATATATATATATATATATATATATATATATATATATATATATATATATATATATATATATATATATATATATATATATATATATATATATATATAATATCAGCAGATTGAAATCAAGCATGGCGCCAGCGCAACAACTATTATGGAAACAGAAGAGGGAATTAGAACACAGTCAAAGAGATAGCTAATAAAAAAACTAAAATGCTGTGATTTCTTTATTATTATAAGTTCATCTCGACCGAATACATGGTAGGAAAAAGTGATAAGTTCATAGTGACAAAAGTTGACATTTCTCAGCTGGCTCACTAATACGGCTTGTCTGGAGAAAAATAGATCCACCCAGTATTATACTTGGTGGTGTTTCTTACTTCGAAGGCAGTACCGTGAGTACCAATTGGAAACCACCATTGTTTCGATTCCTTAGACATCCATGGGAGTTATCCGCAGGTATCAAAAAAGCACCAGGCCTTTAGTAATTTTTGTGTTACATTTTTGGCGTGAATTGCACAATCTATTTCGTTTTAAGCGTGCATCACGAAATATATCTCACTTATAGGGCTTGGTACTATAATTGCGTCCTATTCACCCTAAAGTGCCAAGATGGGAGCGGGTATGTTACCTGCCAGTAACTCAATGTTAGTTTCATCACTCTGCTTGAGCGTTCAAACCACTGAAAACCATGGAACCACTGTACAGCTGTTTCATTCTCCTTGGGAATCATCAGCAGTGCACATCCTACGAGCCCCAACTAAGACTCGAAGCCGGGGTGAACGACTGTGAGTTGAAGTGATTAACTGTCGTATATGAAGGTCATAACTCATGAAAACCGGGACAGCAGACAATGTTGTAGACAGCATGTGATTATGATCTACCACTGTCGAACCTGAGATCGATGGCAGCTGTCTAGTGATTTGGTTATGGGCAATCAATAGCACCGAAAATCCCTTCTAACCATTGCAATGTAAGCTGGACCCTTGAGAGACAACCAGATGTCACGCCGGCACCACAGATGACTGACTGACACGACTTATGTGTACTCGATTACACTTCATCCGATATCTGCCCATCTAGTGAGATGTAACTGCCCAGGTAACAAAACCGATCTACTTCAGCTACATCTACATCACGACGAGACTGCACATTGGCGTGGTGTGATGGCTTGCGTGCCTCCATGACCCAAAGAGCTATACAGGACGGCATCCCCAAGCCGGAGATACAATCAAGCCTGACAGGTCAATGGGTAGAAACCAGACAAAGCCCAGTCTCAGAATCAGTTGATGGACAACATCTGGTTCTAACTACTATGCCCCTGGAGAGAACACTCCAAAGAATAAACACGGAGAGAAGCAGTTTACCGGTCTAAATTCCTCCACTAGATGGACGTAGCAGTCGAGTACTTGGGATTTCTCTCGACGGTGGGAGAAGTCATCGCACTTCATTGGGCAGTTATCGCCTGCCTAAGCTGGGAAGCCCCCACTCCAAAGGATGCTGCCCCGTCCACGTTCCGCTTGCTCCACTGGGTGAATGAGGCTGATGACTGAATCCGAAAAGCGGATCGATAACGAAGCACCAGCGAAGACAAGACAAAACGCATGCAGTAATCAGGTCTCACGTGACAGACCAAAAAAAGTTCCTTCACGAGTGCTTCGGTCACGTTCCCGTGCTGGGTTTATGCCACACTGCCTTGCAGGTCAGACTTTTGAATCAAAGGCTCCGGTTAGGGTTCCCAAAATGAAACCCCTTCTGCGGTGTGGGCAACCGCGAAGTATGATGTGCCCAGAAATCCCCAGCGGTCGATTGGGAAACATTTCTTGTCTCTCTGCTCTTCATCCTTTACGTTCCAATTCTAAATGCGTACTAGTAGCCACAATGAGGCGAGACTGTGAACTTGTAACTTTTGGAAAGGGTATCAAACTAGAAACAGGGGAAAAAAGAGAATCCATTCTCCGACCTAAGCATTCTCTTCACCTAGCTGCTTTCAACGTCCGCACACTTTGTCAATCAGGGCAACAGACTGCCCCAGCTAGGACTATTGAAACCTTTAACATAGACGTGTGTTGTGTTTCCGAAACACGTATATAGGACCCAACTTCAGTGCTAATACTTCGCTCCCCTGATACAAGCTCAGCTTATCGTCTCATTTCTCCGCGTGTCGGGTGATTCGGTGTCTAGTGCTCGTGGTCAAGCTGGCGTTGGCATCGGTCTGAGTGCGAAGGCTGAGCGTGCATTGCTCCACTGGATCCCAGTCAACAGCTGTCTGTGTGCAGTTTGGTTGAATGGTTCTGTGCATGTCAACAACACTAGACTGAAGCGCCGATGCCTGTTTGTCGTTTCTGTGCATGCCTCAAATGACTGTAGCTCTCCTGAAGCTAAAGACAAATTCTACCAGGATTTGTTTCAACTGCTCCGTAGCGTACGCTCTACGGACATCATGGTTCCTACTGGTGATTTCAGTTCTCAAGTCAGAAGCCTAGACGAGACGGAGAGGAATACGGGAGGTCCAATTAGGCTTTCCAGCAGATCGAACTGATAACGGTAATCGACTCACTCAACTATGTTCTGATCATAAACTATTCCTAGCGAGTGCAAGTTTCTCGCACTAAAAGCGACACCGGCTAAACTGGCGTGCTCCTGCGCCTTCAAAGTGTTGGGCTCAGATCTACCATATTACTGTCGATTACCGCTGGCGAGGATCAATTCAAGACTGTCGATCATTTTGGTCCATGTCTGTAGACACTGATCACGCTCTCGTTCACGCGCGCTTCTGCTCGCGCCTCATCAGTGGCCAAAACAACGTCAAAGCGAACCGTCCTTCTTAGTTGCTATCGAACGATAACCAACGATCTGCTTTCCAAACAGAATTATCCACCAGGTTACCGATGCAGTCAAATGCCCATGATCCAGAAGAGCGACGGACAGATATTAAGCAGAATCTACGTGCGGCTGCTGATGCTACCCAAAGTCCAGCAACTAGATACACACAGAAACGATGGATATCTGCATCCTCAGTTGCACTGTTAGATGTGCGCAGATCGATTCCTCCGGATTCCATGTACGATGACGCACGGAGATGCCTTAAACCCCAACTCGTTCGAAGCCTGAGAAATGACAGTGAGCAGTGATGGATTGCAAAGTGTAGGGAGATGGAAAAAGCTGCAGCGATTGGCAACAGCCACAACCTTTTCCGTTTGATTAGACAAACCGGTCCACGCAAACCAGACGTTAGGGAACTGACCAAAGAGGGGCGAACTGCTCAATGATTCAAGCTCACGAGCGTCGTCTAATTCGCTGGGCGGAGCATTTCGAGATGCAGTTTAATTGGCCTTTATACTCTCCAGGTTTGATCACTAGCACAATGGGTACGGCTCTTGCTGTAGATGCCAGCCCTTCGTCAGAAACGAAGGTTCTTCGCGAGATAAGCTATCTTAAACGACATCAGGCTGCCGGACCGGATGGATTGCCTCCATCTGTTTTCAAAGACGGTTGTCCAGCACTTTTACTGCAGTTACCGGAACTCCTGGGCTTGATATAGGAGAAAGAACAAATTCCAAAGAGTTGGTATGAATCGGTGTTTGTGTTCATTTATACGAAAGGCGACAGATCTTCCTGTGAAAATCACAGCGGAAAGAGTCTGGTTAGCATTGCATCCAAACTGCTCACTGGTTTCGTTCTCCACCGCTTTTCTAAAGCTCGCGCGAGAACCAAGCTCGGTTCAGACCTGGTCGAGGATGTGTTGATCACATCTCCACTCTTCGACAAATCTGAGGACATAGACACACCTTCCAAAGGCTCACTATCTCCGTTTTTCTCGATCTTAAAGCTGCCTTCCACTCAGTCGACCACATAATTCTCTGGCGCTGCCTCTAGTTAAAGAGTGTACCAGGGGAATTGATTTCCATCGTAAAATCCCTTTACATTAATAGCCAAAGCCGAGTTCGGGCTTACAGTGATCTTTCACTCGAGTTCACCACAAGAAGTGGGTGTACGTCAGGGTTGCCCCCTCTCTCCTTTTCACTTCAACTTTGTGATTGATATGGTCCTAAAGACCGCACTGTTGTCAGGTGAGGATAGCGGCATTGAACTTTTCCTGGGTGGCAGGTGTCAGACCTTGAGTATGCTGACGACATAGTTCTTCTAAGTGATAGTCCAGGTAAGTTGTAAGCTTTTCTAGACAGCTTGACGGATTGCGTAGCAATGTTCGGTATGCGTTTTGCACCTTCAAAGTACAAGATGCTCTTGCACGACTGGGTTGGTCCAACGTCAAACCTTTCAGTGTCTGGGGAGACTAAAAACGCGGTAGACAAGTCCTGTTCTCTCGGCAGCTGCATCTCACACGGAGGTCGGATATCGGATGAGGTTGCTCTGCGTATACAGAAGGCGCACTTGGCATTTGCCAACTTGAGTCATCTGTGGCATCGACATGACATCCGTTTACCTACAAAGGCCGAATGTGCGCTGCAGCAGTCAGGTCAGTGCTTCTATATGGTTCGGAGACATGGCCACCGCGGGTGGAGTATAAACGAAGGTTGTCGGTATTTGAAAACCGATGTCTTCGTAGTATTGCCCGAATCTGGTGGGAACACCGTGTGAGCAATACTGAGGTTCGGTAGAAAGTCTTAGGTTCAAAGATCAAATCATCAAATGAAACACTTAAGCTGACCAGGCTAAGATGGTTGGGACATGAGTTACGCATGTCCCCTGGAAGGATCTCTCGGCATGCTGTTTGCTGAGGCGGGTATCGGTTGGAAGACGAGTAAGGGTGGTCATTCCATGACAATGAAGAATGGTATGGGAACCCAACCAGTGGACTCAGCCATGTAGGGCGTGTTAGACTTCCTGGGTAAGGTCCAAGAGACCTTCCAACTCAGTGGTTAGATACGTTGGGGTATATGACTAGATGCCCCGATCAGTGACGCTCTTGCATCCGAAAACACCCTTCATCGACTTGAGCCCATTATTGTAGTTCTCCTTTCACTCCGTTCATACTCCCTTCTACTTCATTACATCCTTTTGAGACTGCCGCTAGGAGATAGCAACCAAAGCCACCGGACCCACTGCATGGTTGATGGTTGTCTGAACAAAACAGAACTTCAGCTGTAGCTTCCCGTGACGTAGCGCCCATCCGGTCCTGCAGCAGCATTTACCACTTTGAAGGTGTAAAACGTATCCCAGACATGGCTACATCATTGTTTATGCTATCTACAAAAGCTTGCAACTTACCTAGATCTTCACTCAGAAGAACAGTATCATCTGCGTATTCCAAGTCAGATAGTTTACTGCCTAAGCAAAGACCGATGTCGCTATTCTCACACGAGGATAAGGCTATCTCAAGGACCATTTCAACTAAAAAATTGGAAAGAAAGAGCGATAGACGGCAACTCTGACGAACATTACTTCTCGGGGTGAACTCGGGTGAAAGATTATTATAAGCATGAACTGAGATTCGGCTATCTGCATACAAATATTGGTAACGAGAAATAAATTTCTCTGGCACACAATTCAATAAGAGGCAGCGCCCAAGAACTGTACAATCGGATGAATCGAGTAGTGCTTTCAGACTAAGAAAAACAGATTGTGAGCCGACTGAAGGTGTGCCTATGCTCTAAAATTTGTCAAAGGGTAAAGATGTGGCCGACACAACCTCGACGGGGTATAAAACCAGCCTGATTCTCACATGTACACCGTTCGCGAGCGCTGGATAATCCGTGAAGAATAAACCCGTCTAATGACAAGGACCCTTCTAGTATCCGGCTCAAGTGCTTTGATGTCAATCCGAACTCACTAGATACACCAACTCGACGGAATCACTGGCTTCGTACTCTGAACATCTATCTCAAAGACATACAAACCGCCAATCCCGACAAAGTAAATACTCATACACTTGGTAGATTCATCTGCTTACGACTACATATCGGAATGCACTGAATACGGGTTCATTATCAGGATACTTAGGAAAATCCACCGACCTAAAAATCTGGTATACGCTGGACATCTGACAACCTGAAGCAGAAAAACGAACAGGACGTTGATCGATTCATGTAGAAACTTTAGTTTTTAGCAAAGGATTGTGATTTCAAAGCAGCTACCTCATTGCAATATTAAAACGAATCCACACGGGACGTCCTGTTCTCCGGTATTCGGCCCTCAGCAGCCCGAGAAAATTTACTTGTACAAAATGAATTAAGCCTTGACGAGGCATGCGAACTTGCCAGATCTCACGAACTAGCTCATAAGTAATCGCAATCATACATAAATAGTAAACCATTCTCTTGTTGTTGGAACTCCCCCTCCCCCAGTTCATGCATACCTGTCACATCTCCTACCCCTATCAGCAAATTTGTTCTGGCAGCCGCTGACCAAACTCGCTACTTTTGTGGGCACAACAGACATTCCCTTTCTAAATGTCCAGCAAGAGGAGCAATTTGTAAAAGGTGTGGAAAACTGGGCCATTTCCAACGTGTCTGTAAGTCCAAGCCAACAAAATACCATGTCAATTTTACCCTCGACCCAATACTATCCAGCATGTTTGCAGCCGCAGTCTCGAACTGTTTACCACACACAGTCACCAGCATTCTTGTTAATGGAGTATCTCTTCAAGCACTGATCGATACCAGTAGTTCTGGCAGCCACATTTTCCCTACGGTTGTACGTACACAAAATTGGGAACTCGAGCCCACTGACTCGAAGACGTCGACCTCACTGCCCAGATCCACCACGGGTTACTGCTGTCTGTCTAGCCAATATAAACTTATGATATAAAGACATTTCAAACTTATAGTGGTACCAAATCTGTGCGCTGATGCACCACTTGGGCATGATATCCTTAGTCTACACTGTTGTGTCGGTGTGCGGATTATCCTCGGCCAGTGATTACTCGATCGCCCAATCTCAACGTAAAAGTAACCATGAGCAAGTGAGGAAACTATTCAATTGTAACCAAAAATGAACACTTTATATGGAATGAGGCAAGGGATGCCTAGACGCATATGGCGCCATTATTGATTACCCAGCGTAGTGCACAGATGTGATTGGTTAAGTCGAATTACAGTATGTCAGAAGCCTGAATAGTTGGCGGACTGGTGTGAAAGGTAGGCAGCAGGTTGTCCGTCAGTGGTCAGTGTGAACAGTGGCGTGCGATAGACTGATTGGCTCATGGGCACACGCGTCACGGCTGCACCGCTGTCGGATATGAGGGTTTTGTCATTGGTTAGTGTTCACAAAGCACCCTGTCCGTGGATCGGAAAATGCGGACTGCAGCTCTGCAGATGACGTGTTTTCAAGATTTCCGACTCCCTGACATACACGAGTTACCTTCTCTCTATCTCTCGCTACGAATTACCTGCTGCTAAAACAGAATCACCACTGTCGTTCTCCAACTTATCCTCGGATTGCAGACCAATCCCAACCAAATCATGGCACCATAACCCAGAAGACGAACGGCTTACACGCCTCGAAGTCAATCGCCTACTCAGAGATGGTTTCACTGAACCCTTGACTTCTCCATGGAGAGCTTAAGTGCTCGTGATAAGGAACGCAAACCACAGACGACGAATGGTGATTGAGTACAGTCAAAACAACAACTGCTTTACCCACCTGGGTGCGTACCTATTACCACGACTGGATAAAATGGGGGAAATACCTCACGTCACGAACTATACAGCAGTCTCGAGCTCAGGAGTGCCTACCACCAAACCTCAATAGTCGAGGCAGAGAAACCGTATACAGCGGTAATCTTTTCCACTTCCGACACATCCCCTCTGGTGACGAACGGTGTTCCGTTTTTAACGTACAATCGGCCAAATAATGAAAAACGAAGGTATCCGTGACACATTTCTATACACTAAGGTTATCATCTGCGTAAAAATCCAGGTTGAACATAGCCATAATCCTAATACTCTTCTCTAAACGGTCAAGCGGCGTGAAATTACGCTCATCAGAGTCAAAACCACTACTTCATCCGAAGAGATCTGTCTTCTAGATTTCCAAGTTCGTAAATGGGTAATTAAACTGGACCCCGAAAGATCATGGCTCAAACGGGAAGAACCATCTCCACGGGATGCAAAAGCACAAAAACGAGCGGTGAGAACGTTTGCTTTCTACTGACAACGAATTTCATCCTTTTCCCACAAGATAAATCTATTGGTGAAAAACTACATTTTCGATTCCAGGACAAGTTTAGGTCGCTTTTGAAACCCTTTCGGACATCCAGAATGCTGCAGTTGTCATGGTGGATTATGACACCACTAGTAGTTGAGGCCGACGCCTTGGACATTGTTATCGCCGCGTCCTTGAGTCAAAACAAACGACCAGTTCTCTTTGTCTACCGCACATTGACGCCTGGAGAGAGGCATCACTCGACCGTTGAGGAGGCATACGCTATCGTGGAAGCGGTGCGAAAATGGTGGCACTATCCATTCGCCCGAAAATTCAAACTAATTACAAACCAAAGATCAGTAACCTTTATTTCCGTGGGAACAAAAAAGATAAAATTATGAATGACAAAATCAAGCGATGGTGAACTGAGCTACCTGAATTGAGCTACGACGTAGTATACACACCCGGTAAGAATAACAGTGACTGACACCCTTTCCCGCAACGTTTGTGTGGACATTGGAAAGCTACGCGAACTCCATAGTTCGTTGTGTCACTCAGGTATCATCAGGAGGATCCATTTCGTTTGATCAAAAAATTGACCGTTTTCTGTCGAGGATGTAAGACGCGTCGTCTCTTTCTGTCAGGTTTGTTCTGAGCTTATACCATAATTTTGTAACAACCCCTAGGACGATTAGTAAAAGCCACGTGACCGTTTCAGAAAGTGGGTATCGATCTTAGGGGCTTCTTACCTTCACACACTCACAACCGTTATCTAATAACAACTGTGGACGAATACTCTCGTTTTCCTATTGCATTTCCCTGATCAAACATGTCCATTTTTACCGTTATAAAATGTTTCTTTCAACTGCTTTTCATTTTTGGTACTCTTGTATTCATCTACCGCGATCGCCGAGCAATGTAAGCATGTTGCCTGCAAAAGTCTGACACCAATACAAACATTCCTGTCCACAGACTTCACGAATTCTTTACACGGCAAGGGAATAATCATGGACAGCTTATAACCCGTAATCTAACGGACAAGTTAAGCATTTCAAGGGTACCTTGTGGAAAACCATATGCACTGCCCTAAAAACTAGAGGTCTTTTACCTACACACTAGGTATCGCTACTATTCGACACCCTCCATTCGCTGCGATCACTCCTGTGTACCACGACCAACAGCACCCCACACGAACGACTGTTCCGATACGCTCGCCGTTCAACCACCGGAACATCACTGTCATCCTGGTTGACAGTCCCGGGTTGTCTTCCTGAAACGACACGATGGGCCTTCAAAATACGATTCCGTGGTGGAAGTACAGCTGGTCATGTGCAGCCCACAATACGCCCACATTATGCACGCAGACTAGTACCCAAAGGGACCGAGTCATTGTTGGAAGCCAGACCGGAACAACCACAGGATCTGCCGTCTTCCGTGGATCATCGTGCTACTCTGGAGATTCCCGAGAGCGCAATTGACATAGACGAACCCATGAATGTACATGATACCACTCTCAGGAAACCAACTGCACCCACTACCGATCATTCGAGTCTACTGGCTTAACCGCAAAAAACATCCCTGCAACCTGTTAAACAGAGGCATAGTTATACACGGAGACCATCACACTTAACGCAATCCGCATTGCTGTTAAAACACCGAAAGAATTACCTTCGACTATAGCCGGGGTGAATGTTATGATATTACTATCCGTTGCATTTTGTGTAATCCAAAATTAAGTTTCTATATTTACATCTCAGTCACTATACAATTATTAGACGAGTAAAGCACTCCTTGCCACTCTGATTCTGTTATTTGCCACTCCTAATCTGCCGCTGCCTCGTTTACAATACCGAGGCACACAACACGGCTATCTGTTATCTCTGGTCCGCATGGAATGGACAGTAACACAGGATGAATGGTGTTTGGGATTTCCTAAACGTCCAAGTAGTCGTGAACTGGTTGTTGCACGCGCGAACACGTACATGTATACACACACACACACACCCAAACAAACAAACACACAGAGCAGTAATTCGATCAAACAAACAACTTCTCGAGTTGGCCTACAGTATCTCATAAAACCAGGCGGTATATGGTCGTTCTTCTGGTACACTGCGGACAAAATTGCGTGCATTAGGAAACGGGGATAACATGACACACGTTTAGGTTGAAATGAACGTACTAAGGCGAAGTGACCCCAAATCATATCCATGGAAACAATGAAGTAGTACGAGTCACGAGATCCACTAGAATGGGATTATCTGTGTCAAAGATAAAGCTGAAAAAGTGGGACAGTTTGGTAAAGGAGGCACGCTGAGAAAGGACGACAAGCCAAATAGCTACTAAAAGTGCACTAAATAGATTCAAAGAAAGAGAAATATACGAAACAGATTTATCAGGATCACATGTTAGGTATTATCTCAGCAACTGAAGCTACTTTGAGCTTGAAAACACTGAAAAAACGCATAACCAGTTTTCATCTTATTTTCTGTGGAAACACAAGGGTTGCAGATTAAGCAAATCACCGACTGATTGGAATACGAATTATCATATGCAGTGGCCTGTTACACTGTACAATTTATGCTCCGTTTTGCAACGACGTGCAATATGTGGGGGGATGGTAAATATCATGTCCGAATGGCAACACGTTACCATCGCAGAGGCTACTCGTCGAAATTCGTTTAGCAAATCCGTCAAACCGTCGTTCAGAAGCTCAACTGATTTGTGGCTCTTTCAATAAGATGGACGTCCAACAGGTTTTGTAAAAGCTTGGCTTTGCTTCGTACAAAAGCGATATCTTGTTCGAAAGTAGGCTGATCACAAATGATACTCACGGGCAGTTGCTCGTTATCTTCACTGATTTTCAGCAGCCCGGGTGATCGAATGAGCGTTTCCCTTAAATCAGTGGCTGCCTTTATCACCGCAGAACCGCGTTTTAACTGAAATCGTGAGGCGAATTGTTCACCAAATTCGTCGCTGTAATGTGAAAAATAGTAAACAGAAAGTAACGTTGGTGTATTCGGTCATTGTACACTTTAACAGGGCATAATACTGAAATGAGCGATCGTCTTAATTTTTACACGACTTTCATGATCTTTCACGTCGGAAATCGACAGCTGGAACATTATTTGATAAGGTTAGACTTCACTAATCTGAAAACTGTTTCCCATAGCCGAATTAGACACAAGTTATTGACGTAAGACCGAAAAGTCCAAGGAACAAAGAAGAGACCACCAAGATCTCAAAAACGTTGACTGAAAAAATTGCGAGAAACATCATATTTGCCAGATAAGAAACCAACAATGACAATAGGCGCGTGCTAAATGACCAATCAGAACATTTGTGTTTAACTAGTCACTGAAGCACAATAAAACACTGCTGGATGTGCGATACATGCTTTGGTATTTTGCAGTTGGTTCGTCTATTATTATACTGCCCGATCGTGCAGAACTCTGGTGCTATTTTAACAGGCGGAAAGCGATGCAGCGAGCACGCCGATATTCTATAAAATTTCCAAAGTACAGGGTTCCAAGTCCCGATACAAACATAAATGATGTTGATTCAACTTTGGAAATGACCTTACATGACAACAAGGCATAAAAAATCTGGCAGGCTCATCTTATGCCTTGAAACAATTGGACGACACTGAAATGATGCTCCTGTGAGATAACAAGATTAACCGTCAATCAAAATCTGTACGCAACCGACACATATGATAGAAATGTAGATGAGAAAAAAGACGTCAAATGTTTACGAACGAAACCAAAAAACTGTGTGGTGATTCTGTCTCATCCATATGCAACTCGAAAAAACCCTTTGGACCAATCAACGTTCACTTATTCAGTGTGCACTGCAATCAGCATCCTTGCATTTCCGCACACAAAAATACACCACGGTGCAACCCTGGATATTGATTATCGCAGTGCGCATGATCTGCTTCCACGTCACGTGACAATATTTGGAATGTTTGGGCCCACCAATCATATTGCTCTTGGACCAATATCTGCGTGCATATGCGTTCCCTTACGTATTTCATGCCCATGTAAATGCCGTTTTTTACGTATTAGATCAGTATTTTAGTGCCAGTTGGTGTGTCTTCTGATCCCATTTCGGGCAATTTGGTCATTAAAAATTGATAACTATGTTGGTTGCAAACAGATTATCCGTTTGCTAGAGTGGATAAGTACTGATACTAATGAAAATGAACATGTCTCACGTTATTCCAAATCAAAAGTAGTCTACGAATGCAAATGCCGCTTTGAGGCGGCGTGCACTGGAAGGACGGGGACAGTTACGTAGCCACTTAACTGTGCCTTGTGTGCGGTCGACGAAGGAGTCTGCATGAATGAGACATCTGTAGCAACGATAACATGGCATGCGACAGCAAAAAGCCACAAGACCAACCGGATAGAAAGTGCGGAGGTGATAGCGATGCATTGTGTGCCGTCCCAGCCTGATTCTGTCAGACTGGCTGAACATGAATTGTGGTTTCCTGTCTGTGTATTTCATACAAACGATGAGGTATGCATACTTACCAATCTGTAGTCCGTAACATTTAAGATGCAGTAAATTGCTTATGTAAGTAAATCCTTCAACCTCGCGACTGTTCTTTTTGAATAAGGATATCGCTCCCTTGAAGGAAGGAAAAAAACTAAGCTTTAAAGTACGTGAACAGAAGAATTCCGAAGCGTACACACAGAAGGATATGGTTTGTGCCGTTTGTGTTACACGCAGCTGCACAGTGCTACGCTCGGCGGTCCTCTACAGACGAAAATATCAGTGGCGAGGCCTCTGAAACCAGCAGTGTTGTGTCGTTGGAATATCAAACCATACAATTTTCTGTGGATTATCCCATCACTATTCCGGATCGTACCAATGCGACGGTCAACAGTACTGTCGTATGTGTGCCTCTATGAAATCCCGTGTATTCGCGTATACTGCATATTTTGCTAATCGTGACAATAAAGTTCGGAATAAGTTCAAATGGATTATCAAAAAACGTGATGCGAGAGTAAAGAAACATCGTGCAGGCTGGCAAGTTAATCTTCGACACGGGGATGCTGGAAAAACTTAGATTCCTGTGATTTTAACGAGCAATATCTGATCTCTGTTGGGAAAATCGAAGTGATGGCAGCAATCACACAGAGAAAGGAGTACAAAAATGCCAAAATAGTTACAGGAGTCTTGGCTGCACAAGGATATACCCGATGGAATTACATAACTGGGTGATTTTCATGCGTACCAAGACGATAGTCCAAGGGAGTCCGCAATCATGGATCAGGTGTCATCACATGTTAACAGCAACTGTAATAAATCGACCAATTTAGTCGTCAATTACTCAGCTGAAAAGATTACCTGTCACATCGCAGATTGTGTGCCACATTATCTGAGTGGATTTCGCACGATATTCATCAGAAACATTCACTTGGCACCTAGCATATCTTTGACTTAAAAGTTTTCTGGTCTTATCCATCACGACGAGAATGCTTCTTCACGAAATATGATAGTCTGTGTGTCTCCCTGACCCTAAGAGCTATACAGAATGGCCTCCTTTAGCCGGAGGTGCAACCACGCCTGAAAGGTCAGTGGATAGAGGTCAAAGTTCAGTCTCTTGGTCCTCCGGGTTGGGGGTCGATTTGAGCTGGCAACCCAGTCGGTAAAATCTGTGGAAGAATAATTGATCCAAGCAAATGGGCTTCCACTAAGCTATCCCGCTGCCTTGCAGATAGGTTCTTCTTAGAACTAAGGGCTTTGGATGAGAACCCTATTCGTTCTCCTGCTTTGTAGCTGGACACCCTAGCAGTACCCGTCCAACATCTCCCATGAATTGCACGACTACAAAGAATTCCATACTGCATCGATCGTCGCACAGGATAATCAGGACCCCGCTACCCATTGCATCGAGTGGAGTGGGTAGTGATGAGTGGGCTATTGCTCAGAGTTCCCTCTCTTTTATTCAACCTTTGTCTTCTGTCCCCAACCACGTCCCTTTGCCCCATCTATGCGCCCATAATGCTCCCACTGACAACACGGCTGATACTCGCAACGATTCACTGTCAAATAGTGTCGGGAATAATCCTCTGTCTGGTAACTCACATTTTCTCAAACCTCGTCAGCCTTTGAATCTCGGCTCCAACGTGCGTACACTCATGCAGGCCAGTCAGCAGGCGTGCCTAGCCCTCACAATGAACTATTTGAAGATTGATGTCTGCTTCGTAAGTGAAACGCGTATCCAGGATTCGAGCAGTGTAATTCAACTAACTGCTCCTGGTATCTCATCGAGGTATTTCCTGCGCACTTCAGGAGACGAAGTAGCTCGAGCTGTTGGTCAACGTGGTGTAGGAATAGTCTTGACTGACAAGGCTGAAGCTGCCCTCTTAGACTGGATCCCGATTAACAGTCGTTTATGTGCTGTGAGACTCCAAGGGTCAGTTGGCGTTCGAAAGGATAGTTGTGTTAAGCGCAATTTGTTTGTGATCTCGGCGTACGCCTCAACGGACTGCAGCTCTGACACGCAGAAAGATGAGTTCTATGATGAACTCACCACCCTCGTTCGCAGCAGTAAAAGTCCTGACATTGTTGTGCTAGCTGGTGACTTCAATGCACAAGCTGGAAAATTTAGTGTGTCAGAAGCTTGTTTAGGTGGCTGTAGTGCTTCACCCGCTGAGCGTACAGATAACGGGATAGGCTTCTCCAGTTTTGTGCAGACGACCGATTGTTCTTGTCTAGCACCAATTTCCGACACAGCTCGCATCGCACAGCGACATGGCACTCTAACTGTACAGGTACACTAAGCCAGATTGATCATATCGGTGGCGCAGTCCTGTTCAGAACTGTAGATCTTACTGGTCCACGTACGTAGAGTCGGACCATGCATTAGCTTTATTGCGATTATCTCCAGCTCCATGGTCATCGTCGCAAACCGCAAACCCGGTTAGCCGTACAATGTATGTGTGATCTAGAAGTACGCACCCGTTATGAACAAAAAATAGCACATAAGATAGAAACTACGGCGAACAGTAATGCAGATGGGCGTTGGGCTCATATCAAACAGGCAATGCACGTTGCAGCAAGTTTCGCCTGTGGTCCTAGATCCGTTGTCCATCAAAGACACTGGATCTCGCAAGAGTCGCGGAGTATAATGGAACAAATGCGTCACCTCTCGAACTGTAAGGCAATGAATAAGATACGAAGACATCTGCAGAAGCAAGTTACGAAAAGCCTTAAGAATGGTCGCGAAAATTGGTGGGTCAAGGTAGCCGAAGAAATGGAAATAGCAGCTGCTTCAGGTAACAGTCAGAGACTGTTCAAACTTATTTGTGACACCGGTGGACGGCCCACCCAGGTCAGTGAAACAATGTGCGATAGAAATGGAAAACCCATCCATGGCAAACAGCAAAGGCTCGACCGTTGGGCCAAATCGTGGGATTATCTTAATTCCGATAGTCACCAAAGTATTAGCTTCGATTTTGCTGCATCGTCTTACACCGGCTCGCGAGAGGAATGTCCGCGAACGGCAGGTCGGATTCCGCCAAGGTCGAGGATGCATCGACCAGATTTTTAACCTTCACCGACTACTTGAAACGCGTCACACGCACCGCCGACCGACAATAATGATTTTCTTAGACTTGAAAGGCGCCTTCGATTCCGTTGATCGAACATCGCTTTTCAGTGTTCTTCATCGAAAAGGTATGCCCCAGAAGTTCGTGAACCTACTGACATCATTGTATTCTCATACTTCTGGCCGCGTTAGAGTCTACGGTGAACTATCCGGTCGGTCCGAAACGACCAGTGGTGTTCGACAGGGACGTCCCATGTCTCCATTCCTGTTCAACTTCGTCATAGACGAAATAATGGAGAGTGCGCTGCAAAATCCTCAGGATGTAGGCGTCCAACTAGGAAATAATGAAAAGCTATGTGACCGAAATTACGCAGACGACGTTGTCTGCTTGTTCGAATGCACGGAACATGCTCAGCGTGCACTAGATAATCTCTCAAGAGTTGTAGCTCCATTCGGTATGCGCTTTGTACCTTCAAAGTGCAAGGTGATGTTACAAGACTGGACATCAGCGATTCCGAGCTTGATGCTCGATGGGCAAATGCTGGCAGTTGTCGACCACTTCACCTACCTCGGTATCTGCGTGACGACGGATGGGAGCACTGTAGCAGAGGTGAGTACGCGGATATTCAAGGCTCGAGCGGCGTACGCTGGACTGAAGCACTTGTGGCGCCAACCTGATATTTCACTGAAGTTGAAAGGTCGTGTATACTGTGCTGCAGTGCGTTCAGTTTTTTTTGTATGGTTGCGAAACTTGGAGTCTGCGTGCTGAAGATATTCGTCGTCTTGAGGTTTTCGACCATCGATGTTTACGTAATATCGCTAGGATTGGGTGGAATAGCCGAGTAAGCAACGATGAGGTCAGAAAGCGAGTATTGGGTACTAATTCAGAGAACGTTCTGTCACAGCGTATCCAGCTTAGTAGACTACGTTGGTTGGGACACGTGTTACGTATGGCAAGCACACGTCTACCATACCGTGTTCTATTCTCCGTTCCTCCTAGGGAGTGGAAAAGACCATATGGAGGTCAACAGATGACGTGGCAGCGAGGAATGAGAAAATGTACAGCAAACTTAGGAAAAGTAGGTGCCTCACGTCTTCGTGGTTGGGGTCCAAAAGATCCGTCTACCAGTTGGCTGGAGACACTGAAGGATATGGCAGCGAACCGCGAGCTGTGGCGATCGTGTTGTCACTTTCTGTCGAATCAGAATGATTGATCGATGTGTGTTTGTACAGTTAGACTGTGTATTCCGTGTGTTGGCTACTGGGGCATTCTTTCCTTTTGCTACCCGTGTAGGTCCACTCCCTCTCCATCTTGTATATTCATACTTTCTAATTCAACGTGCAACATGGTGAGAAAGGCAGTGGTCAATGGGGCTTGCCCTACTGTTTAACGCTGTACGATGATGATGATGATGATGACGAGAGAATTTTTTCGCATATTTTTCGGTGATTTTAACAGGCATGACGCTACTTTCCTCACTACACTTGATTCGATAAATTTGGCAAGTTTATCACCAAACTCGAAGCACAACTGCACTTAGCTTTGACAAACAGATCATAACTGTTTAGTGCGAAAACGTGCAACCTGAACAGTTTTGCGCACTGTCTTGAAATTATATCCGAGGTGTATTGTAAGACCAACCGGTACACTATCTTGAGAAGAGCATCCAGAACAATGAATCAGATAAATTGTCCACTCGACAGCCTGGGCAAGTTAAGGACATTGTTTACTTCAACTTATTTTCCCTTGTTTTCAAAGCCCAACCGTTGTCTTCTGTGAACGTCACTGATTACCTTGATTTTCCTTTTAATTACTGCTGCCCATCTGAAACTATCCGTCCAGTGACCGATATTCTTTATAAGTACCTTAACAGCTGCGAAGAAAGAAACAGCAGGCTTACAAACATGGACAGATGGCGCATTTCAAAAACTCATCTACTTGATCAAATCTAAAGTCGTATATAGGTACCATCTTAGAAAACCTCAGTTGTCGTAGCATGTGGAAAGCCATAAAACACCCGAGATCCGCACCTTAATAACCTGTCAATGACAGTAACGGGCCACCGAATCGCCAAAAAACGGGTGTTGGTGAAACAATCTGAAAAAGTGATGGGCCATCAATTGCCATCCGATCGCGTAGACTATACCACTGGGCAAAACACTTTCACACTCAATTTAGCAGGCCGTCGGCTGCTTCTATTGCATTTAGCCCACACAAACTTCCCATGTGGCTTATTCCGGACGGTCCCCTGAACAGAAACCCAGATTCGAAAAGGATTACAAACAGTCGAAGGCATCAAGACACACGGATCTAATTGTATTCCTTCGGCACTTTTTAAAGGTGGCCGACCGATTCTAGTGAGAGAAACGACAACCTTGTTGTCAAAGGTTTGGACGGAAGAAACAGTTCCCGCATCCCGGGATGAGTAGAAGATTGTACTTATTTGTAAAAAGGTTTGCCGCACAATGTGTTCCAATCATCGAGGAATTAGTCTGATCTCGGTCGCTTCGAAACTTCTGGGGTCCGTGATCCTCTGTCGATTTTCTTCCTTGCGCGAACTCAAATGTCGTGAAGAACAAGCTGGGTTCCGTTCCGGCAGCAGCTGCACCGATCAAAACCTCAACCTTTCGCCTACTGCTGGAATACCGTCACATTTAACAAAAGCCAACCAACGTAGTGTTCCTGAGCAGTGAGGCTGCCTTTGACTCTGTTGATAGGTGCACTCTATGGACCTGAATGTTGAGGGACGGCGTGCCCGAGATACACGTTTCCATCCTGAAAGTATTATCAGTAGACCTCGGGCAGGGTAAGGATCGCCGAGCAACTATTTCAGTCCTTTGTCGTCTAAAGTGGCGTTCGACAAGGACGACCTATTTTTCCGTTCCTCTTCAATTTTGCCATGTGTGATCTGCTCCGAAGGGCCTTTGATGATGTTGCAAACGGTTATATGGGACTTCTACCACACGCCAGAGTAGCTGATAAATTATACTGAAGAGGTCTCCCTTGTTGGGAGACAACCCCCAAATCGTCCAAGGTGTCGTAAACCAAATGGCTGCCGAAGTCATCCAGTATGCCAAGTACTTTACTTCATCCAAGTGCAAATTACTTCTTTCAGACTGGTGAGGTGCTCCTGCACTCATTCTCTGCGGAGAACGTTTGGGAATTGTCAAGAGCTTTGTGCACCTGGGAGGTTGTACTGCTACTGGTTGAGGTACCGCAGACGAGATCTTGCTACGCGTCTCTAAGGCTTGTTCGGCTTTTGTCAATCTAAGGCATCTGTGGTGTCGCCATGACATCAGGCTTACCCTGAAAGATACAGTTCACAAAACCGCAGGTCGCTCGGTGCTCCTTCACGGGTATGAAACCTGGCCAGTTCGAGATCTGTGCCGGCTAACCGTGTTCAACCACCGGTGTCCACGACCAGTCGCACGTGTGGTGGGAGCATCATGTCAGTAATGGTGAAGTACAAAGGAGAGTATTTCGAGTGGATTGTGCATCACTGAAGAACTGTTTCTCTTTGTCGGCTAAGGTGTCTAGGTCACGTCTTGCGGCTGCCCGCCCAGCGTTTGCCTCACCGCGCTCTGATCGCGCTGGCTGACCAGGATTAAAAACGGCGATGTGGCGGACAACCGGTGACCTGGAAAAGCAGAATAAAAAGGTTGACTTTGGGTTTGGCCGTAATGGTGCTCTGTCGTCTATCAGGTTGAAGCAAGAATGGCACGGAAAACAGCTGGTTAGAGACGTCAACGGATGCAGCCAGATTAATGAGTCAATGGCGTCAATACTGTTTGGAATGCTGTCCTGGCTGTCCATCTTTCTGCTTCGTATATGATAAAAACCGCAAAAGATGATTTAAAAAAATCAAAGTACCGTCTGCAGCAAAGCTTGCAACCGCTTAAAATCTTTCCAAACATTCTATCGTTTTACCTTCTCGTACGCTGCTTTCCTACTGTGCCATGGTCTCTTTGGCACGATGTCTGTGCCAGATCCATATATATATATATATATATATATATATATATATATATATATATATATATATATATATATATATATATATATATATATATATATATAGTAACAGGCCCGGCGACTACCGAACTAATGTCTCTTCATCTCTTTTGATAGGTTACGTGAGACCAAAATCAAAAGGATTGCTAGTGGTTGTTTTTTTTCTATCCCACTCAGTGAGTCTGGTTTATCCCTCGGTTCCGACAGAACGATCTTCACGCACAGGAAGAAACGTTTCTATGGGCTTTTAATTACTGAGTTTGGCGTTTGTGTCGCAAACATTTGATCACCATCCGAGGTGTTATCAGTAAACAAGCGACCAAATATATGCAAATCAGACGCCAAACCCAGCGATCACAAGCCTATGAAAACCAACAACCCTAGCTGCAAACAACACCGATATTCAAAACGAGTGAGACCACAGGAATCAACTGATAAATAAAACGTAGAGCTTTTCAGACATCAGCTGATTTAAAACCAGGCGACAGAATAGAATATTTCCAAGGAAGTTAATAAGGAACCAGAAACATCACCTAGTGAACTTTTCGGTTCGCAAACTAACTGTTTGAAAAGTGGAATTCTACAGACGGTAGGATATACAGCAGCGAAGAAGGTAAGTTGCTTCTGATCTAGTGGCGAGGGTCAATTAAAAATGCGTTTTTTGAAGCTTGGTTTAGGCCGGATAGCAATAAAATCAGAAACGGTGCTTACCTTCTTTCTACAAGTTCGGTGACCAACCCGTACAGGCTGCATAACTCAGAGCTAAGCTTTGCTCCCGAATACAGCCCCTCCAAGTAGACACGTTCAAATTGCTTTCGATCTGCCTCATTAAGCACCGAGTCAGTAGTCACACTGTGTGCCTGACGGAAAGCATCCTGATAAACGTCGTGGTACGTACGTTCCTCTCCACTGATAATCGTATCTAAAAAGTCGGTGGACGGGTCATCCATTCAGACCGATTGACGCTAGACTGCGATTGAACGAACTTTCCCCAAACAGGGAAAATCGAGAGAAGTACGCCGCACCAAACAGCTAGTATTAGTGAGCACGGAAAGAAAGTAAGCAGTAACCTGTTTGTGGTTCACAAAGTATGATGCCGTCAAAACATTTAGGAAACAGTATAAACTAACCTCTCAATAACTATAGCTACTTCGAATGATTTACAGCTGTAATCTCATTTGAATCGAATGGAGCGTGCATTGACGGGGAGTCCATTTTTAGAATCACACGGTGGTTCTTCCATGCACGCTCCATTCGATTCAAATGAGATTACAGCTGTGAACTAACTGTGGAGTGTTCAAGTATAAGAATGACTGGGCGGAAGAGTACCGGGTACGCATACCTGATGAGCGGCAATAGCCGCGAAACCGGTCATGTGCTTCCGGGGAAAGTTTGCCCCGTCATCCACATACAATGTCATACTACTCATTTGGAATCATTGTTCAATTCATATCAGCAACAGGCTCCGTCTCGAGCGTAATTCACTGAATCTCTTTTAATTTATTCGTAAATGTGTGTGACCAGCCTGTTGATTGGTTTGTTTTCATCAATTCTCGACAAAAATTCCTTCCAACTTAGCCATTGTGATTGAGACGTTTGTTTTTTAACCATAAACTGCACGGGAAAACGAAAAAGAATCACTGCACATCGTGTATGAAAGTCAGAAACTAAAACTAGGGCCTGTTTATGTTTTACAGAATCTGATGAGCTTATACCGATGAAATTCATTTCTGCTCTCATGTTGCCACAGACGGACACAAAAATAAACACGACTGTATGCTCACACGAATTGCTCATCGAAATTTGGCTATTTCTCAGTTATTCAAACCGATGCTCGTCAGTTGAATAACCAACTAATAGTGTTCACTCAGCAGCGATGAGACAAAGTGGTGTTTAAGTGGTGTTCGTTAGCACCACTTTCTATCGCCCTTCTTTTTCAAGACTGTATACAGTGATTCTCGAAGTAGTTTATTCCTCGTGTTAGTATAGCGACATCGATCTACTTTTGTATAGTAACCGCCTGACATAGAATTCACGGACGATTTTGTACTTCTGAATGAACAGGTTGCAAGTTTTCAAGATAACCTCAGCGTATTGTTTTTATCAACATACATTTGTATTGATAGGTATCCGCGCTCGAGGCCAGGCACACTTTCAACATCACATTAGGAAAATACAGAATTAAAAATTAGTCACATACTACAGAATAAAACATGCGGTGATTATTTTTAACGAATTGAGGCATTCTGCTCTAATATTTGACAGTAATCTGAAACCGTAGCTGTTTGCCGAGCACGCCACTCAGATGCCGTGAAACTGGCCTCAATCTTGAGCCATATCTATTGCCGTATCGAGTGGACGACAATCCTGACTTCTAAGGCAGCAATATTTCCACAAGAATGTGAGAACGAAGGCGAACGCCTGGTGCTCTCCATCGGATTGACTGACTGGCAATCAGTCTAAGGGAGATTGCTAAACCCTGAGTCCAAACCAACCACAGACGGCGTACGAAGCATATAGCACCATACACACCGGCAACTGTGGCAGAGGGGTGTACTGCGCACACAGGATGTCTGGCCTCATCCGAAGGGCGTATGAACCGATCAACCAACAACCGGCCCCCATGTATACGTATATATCCACACAGGCTTGAGACCAGGCAAGGTGTCAACGCAACAACAACGACAATAACAAAATAGGGTAAGGGGCGTACAATACAGTAAAACAGAGTTAACTAGAGAGAGAGAAAAAGATACTGACTTTTTGCATTTTCACCGCACAGTTTTTGAAGTCTTTCCGTCATTTTGTTTGTCGGAAAGACATTTTTGTGGTCATGGGGCACGGGAGTTCGACAAACAGACCACCCAGCATTCGCGCCACTGACTTCTATTGTCTGCCATGTCCGTCAACATCTTTAAACAATGAAAATTCTCATCCTTTGAGCCCCAGCCAGGGAGGCGGGAAGCTCCAACCGAAGCCAATGCTGATGCTAGATTTTTCACACCTCTACACGAAGTCATGGCCTGACCGCCGTGTCGTTTCTTCCAGCCTCACCCAGCATGTGTGAATAGAGCACGGAAAGGTAGACAATGGGTTGGCATTCATAAGACACCAACGAGCTACCGGAGGCTGTGCAGAACGATTACTCCATTAAGAAGGCGGCTATCCGGGCCTAACACGACGGCGCATCTCGTCATTACTCGCCCGATGTTCCCACCAGACGCAAGCAATTCTTCGGAGACATCGATTGTTGAACGCAGAAAGACGCCAGGCATCCTCGACGCGAAGTGAGCAGATCTCGCAATCGTAGAGTATTACACTACGAACCGCAGCGACGTATGCCCGCCATTTGAGGGAGCCGGATGTCACGACGTCGCCACATGTGTCGCAGGTTTGCAAAATCTGCTCTAGCTCTCACTATGCATGAATTGATCTCTTCTCCAACACCACCTCCAGCTGTTATCAAGCTCTTAAGGTGCCTAAAGTTGGCGACTAAATGTAGCTGATCGTCGCAAAGGGTGAGTGCAGATACAGGCTCTTGCGAATTTTGCAAAAGCACTGCACTTGGAAGGTACAGATTGCATTCCATAGATGGATACCTCAATCGCCAAGCATGTTGAACTGCCTGTGCATTACCACTCAGCAAGGCAATATCATCGGCATATTCCAAGTCGAAAACTCTGTTCCCTGGGAGGAGTTCAACTCCACAATAGAAGAGCATTCCGTAGAACATCCCGTATGGAAAATTTGGAGAGAAATGGGGATATAGGGCAACGACAAAAGGAGACGAAAGCTGACCGTAGACCATTACTTGATCTAAGGTGTGACAATACAGCTCTTTGAGGACTGATACATACTTCTCAGGCACTGTTTCTCGGCAAACAGTTCCACAATGCAGTCCTAACGATGGAGTCGAACGCCGTGCGAACTTCCAGGAACACGATGACTGTCGGCCTCTGGAAATTGTGATAGTGCTCTAGCAGTTGTTGGAGTGAAGATTTGATCGATACATCCAAGACCAGCACGAAACCTAACCTACTCCTCGCGCGTTTGGTACAATATGCGAAGTAGACAGACGCAAGCAGCTTCGACGCTATTGGGATAAGGCATACACCCCTACGGTTAGCGCAGTCAGAGTGCAAGCCTTTCTTAAAGAAAGGAACAGCAATCTATTTCCCCCACAGGGACGGAACCTGCTCAGAATCCCAAACTTTTGAGAAAACAAAGTTCTCGAAATATCTGCACCTCATCTTTAAATAGGGCTGGAGGAATGCCATCGGAGATCTGCGATTTGTGACGTCCTAAGGTCTGTATCCCCTTTCGAATCTCTGCCTTGGTAGGTGTATAGGTCGGAAAGGACCACGACGTGCCGGAAGAACTATAGGAGGGGCCGACACTGGGAGCCAGATGAATTGTCTGAAAGTGATCCGCCCAGCGTTTGAGACGCGGCTTCTGATTGTTGATTGGCGAACCCTTTTATAAGGTTCAGCAGTCCGGCACCCCGAATGATACTTTTCTCAATGGTACACAGTCCCTGCGATACATATACATATACATTATATATATATATACATTATATATACATTATATATATATATATATATATATATATATATATATATGTCACCGGCATAAGAACAAGCATGGTGCCAACGCAACAACAGAGAAAAACTACAAGGTCGAGAGGAACGGGAAGTCAACAGACAGGCCATACAGCATTCGCGTCACTGGATTCGGTTCTGAGCAATATCTCTCAGCGTCTCTAAACAACGGCAATTCCCACCTCTTGGGCCCCAACCAGGAAGACGGGAAGCAGCAACTAAAGTCAAAGCCGTAGCTAACTTCTTCATGCCCCTGAACCAAGTCATAGCCAGACCGCCACGCTTTTTCTTCTAACCTTGCCCGGCACGTTCAAAAAGAGCATGAAAGGGTAAACGATGGGCAGGCATACGCAAAACGTTCGCGAACCATCGGAGGCGGTGCAGAGCGATTATCTTTGTCAGGAGGCGACTATTAGTACCGAACACACAACGAACCTCGTCATTGCTACGTGTTCACGAGGCCTTCCCCTAGTACTGAACTGTGCACACAATACCGAAACGACTTACACAATACCAAGCGAAAAACTGGTAGAACAATTACCGCACACTAAAAAGTCATGAATTGGCATTCCCAAGTCGCGCGTACCACGCGAACAACGAACCAACATATTCTTAGGAATGGACATACGTCTATTTGGCACCCATCTTTAGTCATGCTTCAGCGCGGAGTGCTGTTTGATCGACCCTTCTACGTATCCACTGACCTTACTAGTTTGTGCGTCAGAACACATGTAGCTCAGCTCTTTCACTTGCTTGCTTGCGCCTTGCTCGCCGACTGAGGTCGGGTTGCATCTACATTTATACAAATGAATGGTGTAACAGTTACGTGTTCCGCTGACACCGATTACGAATACAGCACTAATAAATGCCCGCTGGGGCAGAAATGATACCATGCGCATTCCCAGGTCACCAGTCTGGTGGTTAACCGCGAATAAGACGGGTGCTAAACCCATTTAATAAGCCACCACGGAAGATCAGCGACGGTGTTCGAGGATGTAGTTGGTTTTCCGCCTGGTAAGCGTCCCTTTAAACAAAACACAAATCCGCAAATGGCACCGTGATGCGGTGGATGTGGCCCACCAATAAATAAGGCAACTGCCTTTTCTTGTTATGCACCCAGGTAGGTCTCTCATAAGAGGCGGACAAACTATGCTATCAGCCACCGGCTCGTCCGGAATATAAGGGCACGTTGGAGACCCTAGATCTATTCTGGTGTATGAATCACCACTCTGATCACCGGCTTCCTACGGATGCGATCCCTTGGCCCCACCTCAGTGAATTGCGGGCAGATTCTTGGTTTGGGGGTTTAGGAAATGTAGCCTATGAAGGCAGCTCCACTTGCTGGTTTGGGCAGTCTGATAATACGCATCCCACAATTTTCGAAGACCTTGCTCACAATTCACACGCTTAGTATTCAACAGGGCACTTGCCTGCGCTCTGAACTGATTTCTTGGCCAATATTATTGTTATACATTAGGGCGAAAGTCACGCATGCTGCCAACAACACGAATAAAAGGGGGAAATGTGAATTGCAATCCACGTGAACCACTTAAGATGTTGTGGGTTTTTGTGCTACTCGGTTGTCTTATGAAGGAGGATGACTGGTGGAATCACTTTGTTCAATGATGCACCTGTTTATTGCACAGCCGAGTGCGACCTGCAAGGCAGCAGGAATGTTTCGAAAGAGCAGGACGCCAGTGATGATTCATGCTCCTTGTGCATAGCACGAGGATCAATGGCTGTATCTAGTGACGAGCAAAATTCGCCACGTCACAGCGCTGCCCTCAAATACACGTGGCGTTTTGAGAGGTGGTGGTTGCCAGGCGGAACACTTACCACATCCTCCAGCGCTGCCGCTGCGCGGACATAACTCTTCATTCGGCAAGCATGGATTTACCTTATTCGCCGTTAGCCACCATAGTGGTAGCTGTTATGTATAATTTGCCGTACAATTTGTTGGTAAGCACCACTAACCTTATGAACACGACCGTCTTGGTACATGCAATGCCTCTGAATATAGATTACGTTCACAATTTCAGCTTTTAACTTTTTTAAGCTATGTACGTAGGTCGCGAACATCTCATTACAGCTTGGAATGACATCCGTGCGCATACCTTTACCATCCTCTATTCCGAGAACGTCAGAAGCTACTGCCAAGACGAAAGACTCAACTTCAGAGCCCGACAGTGTGTAATGAAATCTAAAGCGAATCATTACTCTATCCTAATCTAATGTGCAGAAAAGATGAAACACAAAGCGCTCCAAATGAAACAAAATTGACATCTGGACAATGACTGGTTATATTTAAAAGTCGCAAACAGCTGCAGAAAAGAAGTTTGAAAGAGAAGATAGTGGTAAAAGTGGCATAGAATGCCCATAACCTGAAGTCAGAGGAAAGAGAAATGCGATACAGATAAGTGGTTGACCGTTTACTGTGCGCACATACTAAGTGTACAAACTTCAAAAAGGTAAGTAAGAAGGTTATTCACCCTACTCAACAGAATAAATAATAGACTGCCTGAGTAAATAACCAATAAAATTACTTGACAGATTACAGAGACAACACTGAGGAAGACAACTTCGTGAAGTCGTAGTACAATGCTTTTGAGATATGTTACGCTGATGACCGACTGGATGCATTTACTAGCGCCATCAAAGCGTCCGTTGTGAGAGATTTCGGGCGTTCAATAGGCAAACCCAACGCGCGGTCCCATATGAGCGATGCGAGGACTCCCTGTGCTCGTGAAACACCGAAAAGAACAGTGAAGTATTGCATTTCCGTCATCCCGTAATGCTGAAGTAGAGATGAAAGGCTGACATGTTAGTGACAGTGTAGAGACGGAAAGCACCATGGTGCACATACAGATTGTTAGCACATTGAGTTCTCATTTTCCGAAAAGTACTTAAAGGTACGACTGTCCAGTAACTTGCAATCAACGTCAATGATGACGTCCACATTATTTATCTAAGGTTGAGGTATAAAAAGCGTGTCCAGTGGATTCGGCCGCGAAGGGCGCTAAGCTTTCTGAATGGGGGTCCAAGAGGTCTGCCCATTCACATCATCATCATCATCATCGTACAGCGTGTAACAGTAGGGCAAACCCCACTGACCACTGCCTTTCTCACCATGTTGCACGTTGATTTAGAAAGTATGAATATACAAGATGGACAGGGAGTGGACCTACAGGGGTGGGAAAAGGAAAGAATGCCCCAGTAGCCAACACACGGAATACACAGTCTAACTGTACAAACACACATCGATCAATCATTCTGATTCGACAGAAAGTGACAACACGATCGCCACAGCTCGCGGTTCGCTGCCATATCCTTCAGTGTCTCCAGCCAACTGGTAGACGGATCTGCCCACTCACGGTCGCGATCAGTGATGTCCTTCATACATCTTCCGCATTACCTGAGAACAACCATTTGTAGTCTCCTTCCTACTTTACCATACTTTCGATTTTCGTGATTTCCGACCGAGGTTGCTCATCATCTTCGTCGTACAGCGTTTAACAGTAGAGCAAACCCCACTGACCACTGCTTTTCTCACCATGTTGCACGCTGAATTAGAAAGTATGAATATACAAGATGGAAAAGGAGTGGACCTACAGGGGTGGGAAAAGGAAAGAATGCCCTAGTAACCAACACACGGAATATACGGTCTAACTGTACAAACGCACATCGATCAGTCATTCTGATTCGACAGAAAGTGACAACACGATCGCCTCTGTTCACGGTTCGCAACCATATCCTTCAGTGTCTCCAGCCAACTGGTAGACGGATCTTTCGAACCCCAACCACGAACACGTGAAGCGCCTACTTTCCTAAGTCTGCTGTACATTTCCTCATTCCTCGTTGCCACGTCATCTGTTGACCTCCATATGGTCTCTTCCACTCCCTAAGAGGAACGGAGAATAGAACGCGATACGGTAGAAGTGTTTTTGACATACGTAACACGTGCCCCAACCAACGAAGTCTACTAATCTGGATACGCCGTGACAAAACGTTCTCCGAATTAGTACCCAATATTCGATTTCTGACCTCAGCATTGCCTACTCGGCTAATCCACCCGACTTTAGCGATAATACCGTCGGGTGGATTAGCCGAGTAGGCAATGCTGAGGTCATCTCTACTACAGTGCTCCCATCCGTCGTCACACTGTTGCCGACGTAGGTGAAGTGGTCGACAACTGCCAGCACCTCCCCATCGAGCATCAAGCTCGGAATCGTTGACGTCCAGTCTTGTAACATCACTTTACACTTTGAAGGTGCAAAGCGCATACGGAATGGAGCTACAGCTCTCCCAAGTCTATCTAGTGCACATTGAGCATGTTCTGTGGATTCGAACAAGCGGACAACGTCGTCTGCGTAATTTCGGTCACATAGCTTTTCACTATTTCCTAGTTGGACGCCTACATCCTGAGGATTTTGCAGCGCACTCTCCATTATTTCGTCTATGACGAAGTTGAACAGAAATGGAGACATGGGACGTCCCTGTCGAACACCACTGGTCGTTTCGAACCGACCGGATAGTTCACTGTAAACTCTAACGCGGTCAGAAGTATGAGAATACAATGATGTCAGTAGGTTCACGAACTTCTGGGACATACCTTTTCGATGAAGAACACTGAAATGCGATGTTCGATCAACGGAATCGAAGGCGCCTTTCAAGTCTAAGAAAATCATTATTGTCGGTCGGCGGTGCGTGTGACGCGTTTCAAGTAGTCGGCGAAGGTTAAAAATCTGGTTGATACATCCTCGACCTTGGCGGAATCCGACCTGCTGTTCGCGGACGTTCCTCTCGCGACCCGGTGTAAGACGGTGCAGCAGAATCGAGGATAGTACTTTGGTGACTATCGGAATTAAGATAATCCCACGATGATTTTTACAGTCATTGCGTATTCCCTTCTTGAAAATGGGAACAATCAATGAGTCACTCCATATTAATGGAATACGCTCCTCGTTCCAAATGTCACAGAGCAAGACGATAAGTGATTTTATCAAAGCATTTCCACCCAGTTTGAAAAGAACTGGGGGATGTTCGTCGGGACCTGCCGCTTTCCCACGCTTTAGTAATTGAATGTTCGACTCCACATCCACTTCCGATGGGGGCTCAAGCGACACCACCCAAGGAGTCGCAGTTGTTGACATAGGGGTAACTACACTAGCGTGCGGCCAGCTTAACTGTTCCTTGGAGTATTTGGCCCAACGGTCGAGCCTTTGCTGTTTGCCATGGATGGGTTTTCCATTTCTATCGCACATTGTTTCACTGACCTGGGTGGGCCGTCCACCGGTGTCACAAATAAGTTTGAACAGTCTCTGACTGTTACCTGAAGCAGCTGCTATTTCCATTTCTTCGGCTACCTTGACCCACCAATTTTCGCGACCATTCTTAAGGCTTTTCGTAACTTGCTTCTGCAGATGTCTTCGTATCTTATTCATTGCCTTACAGTTCGAGAGGTGACGCATTTGTTCCATTATACTCCGCGACTCTTGCGAGATCCAGTGTCTTTGATGGACAACGGATCTAGGACCACAGGCGAAACTTGCTGCAACGTGCATTGCCTGTTTGATATGAGCCCAACGCCCATCTGCATTACTGTTCGCCGTAGTTTCTATCTTATGTGCTATTTTTTGTTCATAACGGGTGCGTACTTCTAGATCACACATACATTGTACGGCTAACCGGGTTTGCGGTTTGCGACGATGACCATGGAGCTGGAGATAATCGCAATAAAGCTAATGCATGGTCCGACTCTACGTACGTGGACCAGTAAGATCTACAGTTCTGAACAGGACTGCGCCACCGATATGATCAATCTGGCTTAGTGTACCTGTACAGTTAGAGTGCCATGTCGCTGTGCGATGCGAGCTGTGTCGGAAATTGGTGCTAGACAAGAACAATCGGTCGTCTGCACAAAACTGGAGAAGCCTATCCCGTTATCTGTACGCTCAGCGGGTGAAGCACTACAGCCACCTAAACAAGCTTCTGACACACTAAATTTTCCAGCTTGTGCATTGAAGTCACCAGCTAGCACAACAATGTCAGGACTTTTACTGCTGCGAACGAGGGTGGTGAGTTCATCATAGAACTCATCTTTCTGCGTGTCAGAGCTGCAGTCCGTTGAGGCGTACGCCGAGATCACAAACAAATTGCGCTTAACACAACTATCCTTTCGAACGCCAACTGACCCTTGGAGTCTCACAGCACATAAACGACTGTTAATCGGGATCCAGTCTAAGAGGGCAGCTTCAGCCTTGTCAGTCAAGACTATTCCTACACCACGTTGACCAACAGCTCGAGCTACTTCGTCTCCTGAAGTGCGCAGGAAATACCTCGATGAGATACCAGGAGCAGTTAGTTGAATTACACTGCTCGAATCCTGGATACGCGTTTCACTTACGAAGCAGACATCAATCTTCAAATAGTTCATTGTGAGGGCTAGGCACGCCTGCTGACTGGCCTGCATGAGTGTACGCACGTTGGAGCCGAGATTCAGAGGCTGACGAGGTTTGAGAAAATGTGAGTTACCAGACAGAGGATTATTCCCGACACTATTTGACAGTGAATCGTTGCGAGTATCAGCCGTGTTGTCAGTGGGAGCATTATGGGCGCATAGATGGGGCAAAGGGACGTGGTTGGGGACAGAAGACAAAGGTTGAATAAAAGAGAGGGAACTCTGAGCAATAGCCCACTCATCACTACCCACTCCACTCGATGCAATGGGTAGCGGGGTCCTGATTATCCTGTGCGACGATCGATGCAGTATGGAATTCTTTGTAGTCGTGCAATTCATGGGAGATGTTGGACGGGTACTGCTAGGGTGTCCAGCTACAAAGCAGGAGAACGAATAGGGTTCTCATCCAAAGCCCTTAGTTCTAAGAAGAACCTATCTGCAAGGCAGCGGGATGGCTTAGTGGAAGCCCATTTGCTTGGATCAATTATTCTTCCACAGATTTTACCGACTGGGTTGCCAGCTCAAATCGACCCCCAACCCGGAGGACCAAGAGACTGAACTTTGACCTCTACCCACTGACCTTTCAGGCGTGGTTGCACCTCCGGCTAAAGGAGGCCATTCTGTATAGCTCTTAGGGTCAGGGAGACAGACTATCACACCACGTCAAGGTGCAGTCTAGTCATGATGGGCCGAGGTTTCTGCTGAGATAGAAACCAAAGCTGCCTAAATCTGTGCATGGTTACTAGTTGCTTAAGTAAGACTGAACTGTACTTGGCAAAATTCCTTCATCTGACCTGAAGTGCAGCCTTTCTAATGTCAATGTAAAAAACAATCCAGAGTTGCCCACAAATGACTGGCCTGTTCGGCTAAAAATATGGGCAAGATTCAAAACTTCAGGACAACTCGCCTCAATGTGGCAGCTGAGCGCTGTACGTCCATCAGTTTGAGAATTGGTGCGAATTAGGCTGTTCGAAGGACTCCGGTATCGAAATGTTGGTACAGTGCAATGACATTATCATGTTTACGATTTGGTCGTATACTACCTAGCGTTTCGATCATGATGTTTAATTTGACATTCTGACAGCTGTTGAGATGATTTCCCTTTGGTGGGATTGCAACCAATGCATGAACGCTATTCACGCCTTGGCAAAATGTGTGCTCTAGCCGGCCTGAAACGTCTGGAATCAGGCAGATATTGTATATATGGATCAGGAAAATTCCACTAGGTCTGAGTTTTCACCATTTGCTTTGATATCAAATACGAATCTGCTTGAGGTTCCCCTAAATATTTTATATATTCATTATGAATCAGAACTTGTGCGGCTCCAACATACTGCCTGACCAGGGATGAAATAACCGCAACTCCGGGAACTTCATGAAATGCACTCAGAAGTATATTCACGTTATTCACGACAAACAATCACTTTGGGAATACAGCGGAGCAAAAACTCACCTGAAGTAGGACTCCGGAATGTGCATCGACATTCGGCCAGGGATTAGCAACTTTTCCTAGCTCCTTCAGCACTGGAGGAACTATATCATACAGTTTGCTAACGATTTTGAACAACGGATCGTCAGGAAAGTGCTTCAGACAGAATTCTCTGACGCACATGTAACGCGGATCAGTTTTGCGTAAAACGGCATGTCCGAAGCCAGGAATGACCTGTAATAATAAACAATCTGTTAGACGCCAAAGTAACGGGCGAATATGGAGAGCTTAATAATAACCGTTTTCGGGGCTCCGTGGCTGTGCCTTTATAGCCCATGGGTTGAGTTTTTCTCTGTGCCACATACTAGACTACTGGTGAACTTTCGAACAACTCTGTCCGCACGAGCAAGGCAAACAAGATTTCGGTATGTCATAAACAATACGATATCAGAAGTATCCAGACCTCAGTATACGTGACAAGTGAGTATTACCACTGAGAAGCCTAATCTAAAAAGGCGCATGAAGGAATAAAGATTATTGATCGATGGTGTCAGATATGCATACTGCGGCTGGTGGCCGGATGTCTGTTCCGGGTTTTCTATACAGTACTTTCTCACTGACCTGATTTATTTTGTTGCTGACCTAGTCTATGAAACTGAGGAGCAAAGTCTAGAGGTACCGGTGTCTAGAGCCGTTTAAGCTGATAAAGGCAAGAGATCAAAAAATTTTAAAAAAAATGATCCCGTTGATTAAGGAAGGGAAGAAATCTTGCATGCCGCGGAAGGAACAACAGATGTAGATGAATATGGCCACTTGTGAACCATGAAGGTGCAATATATCTTGGAGAAGTGAGTAAATCCCGAAATCACTCACTCGTCCAGCGTCCAGCGTCTCCTTCACATACTGTCTAACTTGGTCGTTTGTTGGATGGTCACCCACTTTCTCGCGCATATCCGTCAACCAAAT
This sequence comes from Fasciola hepatica, assembly GCA_948099385.1. NCBI lineage: Eukaryota > Metazoa > Platyhelminthes > Trematoda > Plagiorchiida > Fasciolidae > Fasciola > Fasciola hepatica. The sequence goes on from CANUEZ040000055.1 coordinate 58,673, forward strand.
AAGCACTTCCTGGTTTGCTAGGCCGTGCAGAGGACCGGCCAACCCACTCATGGATGCAGCGAAGCTAAGGTAAGGATCGGAAAGCGCACTACCAACCAAGTGGCAAGCATGGGCGCTGACGTTGCCTCCCTGAAACAGATGATTTCAAATAAATTGAAAGCAAAAGTGAACTCTTAAATAGAACATACAGATGTTCAGTGACTCCTGGTCGCTCAGCGATCAGAAGTCACTGAACAACACCAACATGAGCTACAATCAACACTGATTTTCAAAAGATTGAGAACATACAGATAACAGAAAGGATATTAGCTATGTTGGAGTTTCATAGATGTGACTGACCTAACTGTTAATTCAACACATGAACAGAGGATGAAATCCCTGCCCGTGTCGAAAGTAGCAAGACATCCCCGATAATACCCCAAGTCATCATTCTACAGCGCTAAACAGTAGGGCAAGCCTGACATTGGGACTTTAAGTGGTTCATTCCAAGTTTCAGGGTCTGGTTGCCGGTTACCCCCAATAGTGCATTGGGCCTTTGTGGCTATGGGATATTTGCCCTTTCATTGCACTTATGCGCAAGCATGTGATAAAAAAGTCCCACTGACCACTGCCTTTCTCGACACGTACGTGGCAACACTACACGTTTTCTTAATGCATGCTTGCGCAGGAGCGTAGTGGGAGAGGTGCACTCCGTAACCGCAAAGGTCCGTTGCATTATCAGGAATAACCAGAAACCAGATCCAGAGAGGTGAGGTGAAGAACCACATAGGCTCACAGAGATCAGTGGTAGTAACAAGCCAGTGAACGGTGGATTATTGTCTACCGCCAATGATCGGCGATGGCGGGAACAGAACATCTAACTTCCGGGGTGAGCAAACGCTCTAAACCACTTCAACAACATTAGGATGAACTGACCTGGCATGTAGCAACAGTGACCTGGATGGTTTTTAAACTACTGACTCGCTAACTGACTGTCCGTCAACAAGTGTAGTTTGAAGGGTTCTCTGAACGATGCTTTTAGATGCCCAATTCTTATTTCAATTTACCGACACAACACGCCATCTTTTAAAGGAAAGCAAAATCGCGAACCGTTCTATAAAGTTTCACAGACACTGTAGATAACGCTCAGAAACGATGTGAATGAAGCAAACCCCATCGATTCATCATAACTCAAAAACACAAAATAAAGTAAACGTGGATCAAAGAACACTACACCCCAGTTTCCTTATGTATATCATCCCACACGTTCTGTAGTTTCGTGCTAGTGTTGGCCGCTGTTATTAGGCCCATATTAATATTTTGGGTTCACCAATAGGTCATTGCATTTATCTACATAAAACCTAATCCTGACTGGTAACGATGTAATCTATTCCATTGTTATTTACCACTTATTTCTAAAGGTTAACACGTTTTCCGATTTCTCTGCAACAACAATCTATAGGTCTAGACTCAAAAAATTCGTCAAAGGAAGTTTTTAACTTCATATCTGACATGGAATTAAAAACAAGGCTAGTCGAAGATTTGAGTCAAAGCTGAGATTTTTATTGCTGACATCGCAACGACATAACTTATTGTTAAAACTGTTGTGAAGCATTGTCCTAGTAAGCAAACCACCGTGTGTGTAGCTCGACTGAGGCACAAGACGTCAAAAGTCACAGCGGATCAGATGTCGAGGAACAACGAACCTCATGATCACAATGAACGGTTAGGTAGAGCCGCATCATATCTGCAAACTCAGGCTTTTCATATCCTAGCATGCGGCTGAAGTTGAGAGACCAGTCTTTCGAAGGATCGATTGCACCAACGGATGTCCCATCTCGGAACATGTTACGATAGATTAGAGCAGCAACCACCGGCAGCTTCGCAAGAAGGTCCATCGTGTCCTCGTAGACATACTGTGATAGAATTAGCAGAATATCAAGTGACATAATTAAACATTGTGTAACAATTACAAGAGGCAGTTTAAACATTGACACTATATTAATAGCACGTAACGAGCTAGTCCTTGGATTATTTTATTTACTTGTGCATCGAATCTGGGTTCAGATATCATGCCACTGTTCAGTTTAACCATTTATATCCAAGTAAACCTGACTCTTGAGACAAACTATGGGATCTATATAGCACTGAATACAAAGCACTACTTCATGCAATTCAATGAAAATTTTATAACATCAAAACCAGTGAACACTGGATCCCAAGGAACCACCCTCATATACGCTAAAAGATTCCTGGTGTACGGCCGAAAACATTGACTGCTTGCTGCTAAGTCGCCACCATCCGCATAATCGTCAACCAAACAGCCAAACTATTTATTATTGTGCTTTTCTTCAGGAGGCAAATATGCAACAGACGAAATCCGAAAGAAGCGAAAAAGCCACGGAGCCCAACGCAAATGAATAAGTACGGTGTGGTTTTGTGTTAACCTATCACAGCCCAAAAATACATGCATATTTCGGCTAGTGTTCAAGAACTATCATGTAATTAAAACGAAGTCTCCAGCGAATGGCGTTTTATGGCGCACCAAGTTCTACCTCGATTTTGTCATTTACCTCATAATGGAGCCTGAGAAAACAGCGTGTGATTGTGAAATCACACGCATAGCGAAACTACTGAAAACAGGCTAACTTGGCGGCGAAACCAGAAGTGACGAGCCACATATCCAGGTTAGTGATGATTGAGTCCGGTGGCGGTGAAGCAAACCACAGCTGAAAGAACGCCGTGTTACAGCACTGTTCTCGAACAAGTGCCTTATGGGTGGCGAAAAAGCATGTTTTTGTTCAGTTTAAGAAACAAATGACCGAGTACCACGTCAGACGATTTTTCATCCAGAGCCGATAAGTCCAGCTCCGATGATCGGGTTTCTGAATGCACGGTAATGAAGATTTACGTCTCTTCTTACCTGTGATATTCAAGGTGTCGATGATCAACACTCGCCATGCGATCTTCCAGACAAATGCCATGCCTCAAGAAGGGATCACTAATTATACTGCAATATTTTTGAACAGAAGTTCGTCGCAATAACGTCAGTGATGAGCATAGTACAGACAATTCCTTGTCTCACCCACCAAAACGTTTCACGAGAACAGAAACAGTGCTAATTCAAAATTGGAGTACAAGTTGTCGATAAATAAAAAAGCAAATAGACACGATAGAACGCTTCGGGGGAAACAGTTTTTGTTGGTGGAAAGCTGGGGTTTTGGGGACATTAGTTAGCTTCACCTCTGATAATAACTTGATCAAACAGAACCCAGCAGTGGCGGGGCCCGAATTACAGGGTAATTGTGCGGTGACTGTAAAAACAGTTTACGGCTAAGGCAATAATGCGTGTTAATGACTGTTTTGATGAAGATCCTACCCGACCTCGGTGAAAACGATAAAATGTAAGCATTTATTGATTTCGAAATTACCTCCCAATAGACGGCTTTTTTCACACCCTGATGGTATGCTTGGGCAAACTTGGACTCGGATTGCATAGCAGCACAGGCAGCGACTAACTGACTCATAGGATGCAGTGAAGAAGGGAATGTGTTCAGCATATTGGAAACATGAGGGGGAAGATCCGCGCGGTTTGCCAATTCTTTGGAGATGTCATCGACCTGAGCTTTTGTGGGGACAAGACCCGTGAGCAACAAATAAAAAATCCCTTCTGGAAGTGGCTGGAAACCTCCAACTGCCTTTGGTAACAGCTTTTGGCATTCAGGAATGGACAGTCCCCGAAATCGAATCCCTTCATTCACATCCAATATCGAGGTTTCAGTCACCAATCCTTTGATACCACGCATACCACCATAAGCCTAAGAGATGAGAAAAATTTGCACAACCAACCATGTCGACAGTGACGTCCCCAATTTTTTTAGACCCATGTTCCTTCCGGAATTTGGTGACTCTTGATTGTTCTTTTGTTATTAGATCGGCCAACAAATCCTTTAAATTCTACGAAATACGGTTACCATAGAGCACAGAACAATCATACGGAGTGAAAAGTCGGCGTCACCGAAATGGACCTGGTCGTCCATACCAATTTCGCCACGCACTTCAGCGGAGCAACCTTCGAGGCGGAGAACATGGGGAACAGAGACCGCGATTTGACCGGCCGCTGTCGCGAAAGCGTTTTCCGGGGTCCATTTAAACAACTATCTTTCCGTTCGGTTTCGTCCAGTTGGCCTGGTCCGGGAACTTGCATATAAGGCCAAATCACATCATGAATGCTCGTGATGTTTTTTCGCATGTAGACGTTAGTTACGAAAAAAGAAAACATAAAAGTCAATAACAATGGGACATGAAAAGAAGTTGATAAAAGCCCGATCTAGGTTGATGGCTAGATCGCACTTCTTCAGCAATAGGGTTGTGAACAGTTGGAACGGTCTGCCTGGTGAAATGGTAGATCCGCAGACCGTCCAATCCTTCAAAGGTGCCCTAGATCGCAAGTGGTACGAGATCTTTCCTTGTAGTGAGCCTTGAGTATATCAACTAGATGGATGACGGGTAGCACTGTGGTCCTTCTGGAATATGTTTTAGCAGACTTTTTCACTCATTGCATACAATCTCAGTGAACGCTCACGATGCATAATGTCTCTCGCAGTTGATGTGCGAAGAGGTTTCCCGTTTCCCTCTCATTTTTAGCGGTGATTCGACGAAATACACCCGGCAGTGGTGGGTGCATAGCTGATGTGCATACCATCGAAGGAATTCTGGACGCTCGATTGGCCGTGGCCATTGCCTGTCCTGTGCAGACTGAATTGAACTGAACTGAATAGACTGCACTTAGTATTCCGGACCATCTCGCTGCATTTTCACGGGCAAATGCTGCAGTCAAGGTGATCGTTTATAGACGGCAAACCGAACGTAATCACGAAACAAAAGGCAAAGGCGCAAACAACATATTAAGAAAGTTGAGTGAACAGAAACTCGCTGTCAGGGCTAGACTGACGCAGTTATCCCTTCTCGCTGTTTAGCTGTTGGGACTGTTACCGATTAATCTCCGGTGCCTCCGCTTATCTCAATAATTGTACGTTGTTCGCGAAATTTGATGGGTAACTCATTGCTGCATCTTCAACAGGTGTTGCATAGTGAACAGCTTCAGGTTTCTGCATACGACCGATGACTTCATCGGTTGCATCCGCCCGTTCAATGTTCTTCGTGGCCGAACCAGAATGTGTTCAGCCACTGTATTATGTAGTTGTCTATCAATTCTTTCTACTTCAGCGACTGGGCACCCCCACTCCTGAACAAAAAACGCAATCGGACCTGGCATGAAGAGACCATACTGTCGTGACTATTATGGTGTCGATAAAATGGTCATTTTCCGTGTACCATTTTGGGCTTTATTTTCTCTGTGATCTTTCCTGAGTCTTGGTTTCGAAAGCGCCGTGTTTTTTGGCTGCGTGCTTCTAGCTGAGCCAACCTTCACGAGGTTTCCGCCGACCTCGCTTAGGATACCCTTTGGGTATGCTCCGAAAGAACACTCTCGTTTGGCCTTCCACGCCGCCGCTGAGTTCGTTCGCGCTTGTGTGCTTCGCATATGATCATGCAATCTAGCATGCTTCGGGTGTCCCCGAAATAAACCGTTATTATTATAATATTAGTACTGCTTTGATGTCACGAGATGTAGAATATTCTACCACGTCTGTTTTCCGGCTCGAGTCCCTCTCACTCATTCGATCGGAGTCATTTGGTTGATAGTTGGAGGCGGGACATGATTGGAGATACGTTCATTAGACTCTAGTCGGAGTCCTCTATAGTATTTTCACTTTGGAGGATTTGTTGATAATGGCGATCTATGAGCCGTAATACGAACGAATAACGGCCTAGTTGAGGTGTCTTCTGAGAAGGCTGTTAACATTTCCACCTTTTTAAGGTCTGTAGGATGGTCGTCAGTTTTTGGGGTGATGAAGCCCATCGTTTTTGGAGGTGGTGGATGTAGAGAGTCTGGATACAAATGACTAATAATAATGATAACGGTGTGTTCTACGATCGTGATCGACAGACACGCGTAAAGACATGATCATAGAGCATAAAGCCAATGAAAGAGATGAAAAGGTTACGAACTTCAAAGATGACGGTAGCTGGTTTTAGTGTCTGTACAACAAAACTAGACAGAGATTCGCCGGGGCGTAATGATAATGGTTAAGGCGGCAAAGGCGGGCCAGTTTCGACTTTAATTTCGAAAAGTGGTGAGCTGCTGACCAAGCACCAAACTGCTGATAAAAGTGTTGTTATAGAATGCGGAAGAGGCAATATGTACAGGGTTGGTGAAGACACTGATTGACGGATGCTTACTCGGGTTCCCTAAGTAGAGCAGTCAGGCAATCACAAGAAAACAATTTTACGTCGACATAGTCCATAAGGATGAGTAATCCAATCGGCTTCGAACATCTCGACTTAAACGGAAGGGCCGAGGCCTAGATAAAATGCAGTGTGCGTGAACATCTTGTCGGATTTTGGCCGGGCCGGGTCCGGCGGCCGAAAAGCGGTTCCTCGCCAATTTATAAAACCCGTCCTGTAGGATGAAACGAGAAGAAGCGAGCGAAGTGGAGGACAGCTCAGCGAAAGTCGAGATGCATGGATATAAACGCTTAGATGCAAAGTCTGCAAATCAAAAGGATCAATGTGAAAAACGAAGTAATAATTTTGAAGAATAACAAGTCATGGAGTATAAACTCAGCATGTGTTCATAAGGGCGCGGTTAGAGTTGTCTGGTGCCTTTGGGACAGTTTACCCCCGCCCATGTCATTCGGGCAAATCACTGAGCCAGAGGACTTGGGTTAAAGTACCACATGGGGGAACCGGTAAGGAACCTGAGAAGCGTTTGCAAATGTGTCAGAAAATAATAATATGGTTGTCCTTTTTGTACAGGTGACTCCCAGGAAGATATGGGAAGATAGTTGCCTCATATACAATTGGTTTTGGAAACGAATGCCGTACAAGGAATGCAATATATTTTTAATGTATCATGAATGGTAATTGGATGCTCTGCTGCAGAATTCGTGGTGAAGTCGTCGAAGGAACGGTCAACTGTGACTGGTGACTGGTGTAAGTGCCGCGTGGTTTGAATTCATAGTGCTCTCGTCTTTGAATTGAGTTGTTGAATAGTTTTGTGAATTAACCCAGTTTAATTCACAATACTGAGCGTATCATAATTGCATTTAAGGTGCGCTTTATCCGGAGAATATTTTTATTCTCCTTGTAGTATTGCCGAGTAGTGTTCGGTGTTTTCTGAGGCCATCTTTCCTCGCTTCTAATCTTGCTTTTTGTTTTTGTTTTTTGTGTCAGCGGGATTTACCTGCTATTGTCAGAGTGCGTATTTTGTGTTTGGGTAAAGAGCACTTGAGTTGTTTTCGCCCTCGTTTCTGGGGTTTTTCGGTATGACACGCGTTTCCGACCCGTGTCTAGCACCCAAGTGCGGAAAACGTGTGGTAAATGGTATAGCGTGCGAGATATGCAAGAGGCGGGCTCACCCAAGGTGTTCAGGGATAGCAAAGGACATCTATGTCCTTTATAAACAGAACCCATGGGCTGAATGGGTCTGTGCCCCCTGCAAGGAGGCGGCCAGTCTGGCCTTTAAACTGCAGGCCCAAGGGCAGGATCAACGTCCACCAAGTAGTACCTCGGTTGTAAGCCCCAAACCACCGCAAGGAGGTTGTAGTAAGTCATTTGCGGAAGTAGTATCAACACCCGAGAGGACAATCATCCGAGAGAATGGACCAGTTCCGAGGGCTTGCCAGGCGGTCGTTGCCTCAACTCCTTTGAAGCAGACCGACGAGGGCCAGTGGACGGAGCAGAAGCCGAGAAGGGCGATGCAGGTCAACAAGAAGGGCGACTGTCATAGAGCGAAAGATGGGTTGGCTAGGGTGAATGACCCTGCTCTTCTGGTACTAGAAAACAAGGTGAAGGACCTGCAGAGGCAGATCTTGTCGATGGGCAGGGTCTCAAGCCACAGGCTTCTGATCCTAAACCAGGAAGAACCCGTTATAAGGGAATCGAAGGCCAGGAGAGACATTGACAGGAGGAGGGTCTGCGACATACTGCGAATCGCAGGTGTTCCGTACCCTCCTACTCTAAGAAGGGTGCACAGAGTGGGGACATGGAAGTCACCACTGGGGAACAAAGGCGAACTTCGTGCGAGACCAATACTGGTGGAGTTCGCTGATGAGGCTACCCGGAATAGACTACTAGCGAGGGCAGCGGTAGTGGCTCAGATTACCAAGGGCAGATACCAGATTGTGCCGGACGAGCATAGGGTAAGGCCTGGTGGTCTAGCCCCGGGAGGTAACCTTGCTCGACCAGCCAGGGCGCTGGTGAGAAACCTAAAAGTTCAGCGGAATGCCGTACTCGGCTCTCAGGCCCCGACCCCGACAATAGTAAAGAAGCCACGTGCGGGGTCGCAAATAGTTGTAATTGAAGATGCGCTGGAAGACGAGAATTGGCAGTGCTGTCAAAAGATAGATGACAGCGCGACCCCTGCCAGTCTGGATGTTGTGGCCACTCCTATAGAGATGGATTGGGATTCGTCGGAAATTCTGGACCATCAGCCGGCTTCATGCACCCCAGTGGGGTCATCGGAAGCAAAAAACGGGTCATCATCCCAGGCGTTACGCCTGAGAAACAGTCAGGAATGAATAACAAAAGACACCTAGGCGACGGAGCAAACGCGGTGGTGTTATATGCGAACGCGTGTAGTATTAGAAACAAATGGGCGGAACTTGCCAAAACCGCTGACGAACAGAAAGCATCAATAGTTGCCGTCACGGAAACGTGGCTTTCTGAAGAAGACCATGTGCCAGGCCTAATAAGTAACAGTTTTGCAGTCTACAGGCAGGATCGGGAACAAGATCGCCTTGGTGGTGGAGTAGCCATCCTCGTTAGGTCAGATGCAAACCACCTTGAGTCCCAGACCAAGATGTGCACTCGCAATATCCAGCTATGCGCCGTTACGATCATCCTTCCAGGCAGAAGGGTGTACGTCGTCTGTGTCTACAGGGCACCAAGCACAAACCACGAAGAGGACGTTTGTTTGCTGCGGACGTTGACTGAACTAGTTAAGGACGCACAAAAGACCCTTATAGTGGGTGACTTCAATCTTCTGGGTGGCTGAGGTCTGTGTGCCGGGATCGGAGGAGCAAACCTACTTAGAATGGCTGCATGATAATGCGTTGCATCAGCATATTAGGGAGAATACCAGATATAGGATGGATGCGTTCCATCCTTGCTGAATCTAGCTATAACGAACTTCCCCAACGATGTGGCTGGACTGCATTATTGTGCACCACTGGTAAAGAGTGACCACGTGTGTGTCAAAACAGTTCTATGCATGCGGCAACCGAAGGTACCCTCAAGGCTGATTAGGAATTTCGGTAGTTTGGACATAGATAGGCTTCGTAATAGGGCGATGGGTTTGACCTGGGACACGCCAGAGGAGGCTACTGTGGAGGAGCGCTGGCAGGCCATAAAAAGATCCCTGACTGCCCTACAGGAAGAGTTCGCACCCTTCAAACGAAGAAGTGGGGAGGGCAAACCCATGTGGTGGAAGGCTGCAATGGCCAAGGCCATCAGACGTAGAAACCGCTCTTGGAACCAATACAAAGCTTCCGGCAGTCAACTAGCCTGGAACCGCTATACGAAGCTGAGAAACGAGACTGTAAGCCTTTTGAGAACTTCTAAGAGGGAATTTGAGCTCAAATTGGCCCAGTCTGTAAGACAACAGCCGAAGAAGTTCTACAGCTATGTACAATCTAAAGGCTCAACAAGATATGCCGTAGGTCCGCTATCCACTAGAGACTATGGTATTGTCACTGATGACCAGGGCAAATCAGACGCCCTGGGGGAATACTTTGGTAGTGTACATAGGATAGATAGTGGGGTACGAGTAGATCTGGCCCTGGTGCATCCTCCTCAGCTAAACAAGCTAGATCTCTCAGAGAAGTGCGTGCGTAGGTACCTACAGGAGTTAAACAGCCAAAAGTCAGAGGGCCCAGATGGCATTCATCCAGCTATCATCAAGCCGTTGGCGGATATCATAGCTCCATCGATATGCAGACTGTGCAGATCCACGTTGGACCAGGGTAAGCTGCCTCAGGACTGGAAAGTCGCGGCAGTCGTGGCAATACATAAGAGTGGGCCTGAGTCGGATGTGCAGAACTACAGGCCGGTAAGCCTAACTAGCATTCTCTGTAAAGTCCTCCAGAAGATCATCCGTGCCCATATCTGCCAGCACTTACTAGAGCACTCCATGCTAAGCCCGGCGCAGCATGGATTCCTGAAAAATAGATCTTGCCTGACCAATCTCCTGTGCTTCTTAGATGAAGTAACTCGACGACTGGACGAAGGTAAGGAAGTTGAGGTATGCTACCTCGACTTCAGCAAGGCGTTCGACTCCGTTAATCATCGTCTTTTGCTACACAAGATGGAGACTTTCGGTATAGATGGGCCAGTATATAGGTGGCTGGAGGACTTCCTCTCCCACAGGACGCTTTACGTCAAAGTGGGGGACAGGTGCTCCAGTTTGGTGAACGTCACCAGTGGCGTACCTCAGGGATCCGTCATAGGCCCGGTCTTATTCTTGCTATTTATCAATGACCTAGCATCCACTCTTCAATCGCCCAGCTTTATTTTTGCGGATGATGTGAAGATTGTTGGATATAAGGGTAGGGCGGACTTGGGCAGGGAAATAGGCATCGTCCTGAACTGGGCATACAAATGGGACTTACCTCTAAACGCTCAAAAAAGCCATTCGTTGTCAAGGGCAACAGAGAGCCTAACTGTCGCTCATGATCAAGGACTGTTCACCGTAGAGGCAGCCAGTAGGGTTAAAGACCTGGGGATCATCATGAAAAGTGACTTCAAATGGTCGGAGCAGTGCAACGCGGCTGCGCATAAGGCTCGTGGGGAGCTCTTTAGACTGCGATCAGCTTTGTCTTGCCGGAAGCCGGAGGTATTCGTACCTATTTACATGACTATAGTACGACCTCACTTAGAAAGTAGCGTACAGGCTTGGTCACCCTTCTACAAAAAGGACGCCGCCTACCTTGAGAAAGTCCAACGTCTCGCCACGCAAATGGCTGAAGGGCAGAGGGGTAAGACTTACAAGCAGAGACTGTGTGACCTGAATCTTTTCTCGTTGGAAAGGAGGAGACGTCGAGGGGATCTCAGAGAAACGTTCAAGGTAATGAAGGGCTTTTCTGGCCTTAGACCAGCTAGTCTATTCCAAGTCGCCGTAGACTCCAGAACAAGGGAAAACGAAAAGAAGTTGATAAAAGCCCGATCTAGGTTGATGGCTAGATCGCACTTCTTCAGCAATAGGGTTGTGAACAGTTGGAACGGTCTGCCTGGTGAAATGGTAGATCCGCAGACCGTCCAATCCTTCAAAGGTGCCCTAGATCGCAAGTGGTACGAGATCTTTCCTTGTAGTGAGCCTTGAGTATATCAACTAGATGGATGACGGGTAGCACTGTGGTCCTTCTGGAATATGTTTTAGCAGACTTTTTCACTCATTGCATACAATCTCAGTGAACGCTCACGATGCATAATGTCTCTCGCAGTTGATGTGCGATGAGGTTTTTCGTTTCCCTCACATTTGTAGCGGTGATTCGACGAAATACACCCGGCAGTGGTGGGTGCATAACTGGTGTGCATACCATCGAAGGAATTCTGGACGCTCGATTGGCCGTGGCCATTACCTGTCCTGTGCGGACTGAACTGAACTGAACTGAACTGGAGTCAGAAATTAAGCAGATGCATTTAGACAAATATGTACAGGTAGTGTGAAAAGATTAAGTCTGAGTACGCCCAGTCCAAAAGCAGTAGTTTTCAGAGAATTGGGCCGGAGGCGACATTGGTTACTGTGCAAATGTGAAAATGATTTTTTCGTTATTGCAGTAAATGAACGTACTTCTGTCTGCCACCAGAGGCGGGTGATTAGGAATTTATTTCGTAATACCCTTGTTTTCTACTGATTCCAGGTCACAGGAATTAAGGCTTAAGCGAGAAAACAGAACGTCGGTCCCAATAGTCATGACTGGCCACTCCAACACCTGAGCAGATAAAGAAGAATGTTCAGAGTAGCAGGCAGAAATAGACCAACGTGGTTGCAGTACGCACTATTGAGAGTGCAGGGAAATGGTTGGGACCTGGTCGTTCAATCTGGCGTTATTGATGTCTGTGTTCAAACTTGTATAGGAATGGCTGCTATCAATTCACTGAAACCTTACACCGAACTTGTGCTAAAGTGTTTGCGGATGTTCTCGAAGCCTGGGAATAAAAAAACGGGATTTGGGATTAAGTCCAAATACTCTCGCATCTTATCTTAGCCTTATTATTTGCTTGTGGTTCACTGTCTTGTACCCGTGGCTTATGACACAAAATGAGTCCACCAAAACTTTCGAAGAAACTTGCCTGTGTTTTCTGAAAGAAGGTCGTTTATCTTTGGACCGAAGCCTTGTATTGTGACGGTTGTTGCGTTTTCTGAATTCGTTTTCATAATTAGACGCGGTGGGGCCTCTCCGGTAAGAGCCACATCACCGTCCAATCCGGGATAAAGCCCCAAAATAAGGACTCAAGCCCTCGCTCATCAGGTTTACGCCAGACTTACCTCGAGTAGTTCGTAGTTGTTGATAATGATGACAATAGTACAATTTATCACTGGGAAACTCATGACCGAAGTACGCGAAGTAACTCAGCAGGTGTTAAGCCTGTTCAGGCTCCCAACCAGATTGACTGTGAATTCCTCCTGATCACTTCTGATCTTCCCATGATATCCGTGGACCACGTGTTCCGCTGTATATGTGACCCTCTCTACAGCTGTTTATTTAACACTTCGGGCTTCTTACCTTGGGGCTTGCTATGTTGCTTACTTTCCTAGAGTCAGGACATTTGGGCCTATTTTATGCTTATATTCCTCACCGGTCGGACCTCGGTGCATGTAAAGTCCAGCCACCAGAACTTTCGAGCGACGCGTACCAGCCAATTTCAATACAATTCAAAACAAAGTCGATTCCAAATAGCTACGGTACCATATACAACAAATTATTTAGTTTTACAATAATCAAACCTCAATAGTGTTCCTTCTGGGCTTTTTCGCTCCAAATTGGACAACAAATCAACAACTGCAGCTGGGTTACAGCAAAAGGTTAGATACAGAAGATGAGATTACCAAATACAGTCACAACAAAATTCAAGCTGAGCTACCCTCGCTCGAGGCAACGGTAGGAGTCCTGTTTGTGACAAATATTTAGAGAAATAAAACAAACAATCGGAATTCCAGCAAAGATAGTTCATACGAATGATAAATGTCGTTTGTAATATGGATGCTAATGCATGGAATGGGGAACTCCTTTAGGGTGCAGTTGACTCTCTCTCTATTTGCGCACCACAAGCTGTTTTCATCCTGACCCGGAATGCCCATCTCACTCTTCTGGCCTGTCGCACACTTGACAGCACACACAAGCTCACGTACACAACTTAAATATGATCCACTGCCCCTGTATTTTCCGATCCTGTTGAGTTAATAGCACCTCACTTCCTTCGTGTGATTGGTTCCATTTTGAGCGATATGACACTGTTGTGCCTGCGCTATCCGGCGTGTAACCTGGTAACCGTGATCCCATTTCTTTTGACCGCAGGCGACCAGGTTCATCAGCAATACGGACACAGACGAGTGTTGTCTTTCAAGCTCGTTGGCATTGTTGCGGCCTTCTTTGTTTGACTCATCCTAACTGTCGGTGTCTTCTTCCGTTGTAGACAAACTCCTTAGACACAGCTGAGTGCTGCCTTACCCGTTTCCGGTAGGTTGTACAATTTCATAGATCATTCCTTCATCTAAAGAAGCACCTTATTTCGAAGAGTGCACCGAAAGACAACCATACCCGAGATGCCTGGAACATTGAAGTTTACATCATTCGTCATTTTTAATAATCGATTATTGATTATCAGGACCATAAATCCAGACGGTTTCGGTGCTCATTACGTTTGATCCGGGGCTTCACGCATATCTCAATCGTTCGGCTACTCACAGAAGGGGAGTTCCACCCTAATTTCGTGTGCGGATTTACCTTTGGGATAAAATATTCACAAACCCTAAAGGGAGCAGGCGCAAATCACACATCATGTTACGCGATAAATAGGAGTCGGTTACGGAATCGGTGACAGAGAGGGGATAAAGTGGTGGGGCATGGAACTGGCGAAGGGGGCGGAAAATTATAGTGCGGAATCTGCATATAAAAGGAAATGACGAATATTAGTTTTACAACGCTTATTCGAGGTCAACGGGCAAGCAGGTTGAGGTGATGCAGGCAGACACGGTAGGGAAAGGCAGGATAAAGTTCAGTATGAAACATCAGGAAAAAAGTCGATTGGTGACACCGGTGGAGGGATTTTGGAAAACTGATCATCAGGTGGTTTGTGTTTTTGGAGAGCGTGTCCATCATTTCAGATATTCCGCCTGCAGTTTGGGACCCGTCTCGCCCCGTGTAGTCGCTGAAAATATATCTCGTCAATTCTCACCCCCTGATAAGCTTCCGGAAAGAGCCCCTTTGGCCCGACCCACCTCTTATAACTGATCCATCGCAGTCCGGTGATGAGAAGATTAGTGGCTCGCTGCGCCCTCCCAGGCCTCACACGGTCTTCTTGCGAATTCTGTGATGATTTCCGATGGCTGATTATTACCCATTAGCGGACGGAATCCACTGAGCCTCGGCGGGTGGATGGCTCAATATCGCCAACATGGACGGAATACTTGTAGAACATTTCTCATACATGCCAACCCTGAATAAAGTGAACCCGCCATTTATTATAGCAAATTTGACAGCAAAATCCATTGAGATAGCTTGGACACTCTTCTTTTTATCTCACTTTTCCTTCGGCCGTGACTCAGTTTGACTTGATCTCGAACACTATTGGGACGAAGGCTCTTGAACTTGAGCACCTTTGAACCTGGGCTGTTCTTTGCTTACATGTTCGGCCGCATACTTTTAGGTTCATATGCGAAATTTAACCCCATGCTCTTCTAATCTAGTACTGTGGAGTATCTGAGTCAATCTCGTTTTGCTCTGTGATTCGTTCAGTCGGCTACGCTTCACTCTTATTCGGAGCAGCAACCCACAGTCCATAAGAGAAATTTCTGGACGACAAGTTCAACAGTGACGCATATGAAACCAGCAAAATAAGGATCCTGGACAGAGAGCCGTTCGGCAAGCCCCCCTCCCTTCGGAGGGGGGGGGGGTCGGGGCCTTTTTTATACCTTAGGTAATGCTAGACTTATCAGTCCTGTCAGTCCCGTTGCACGCTCTACCCCAGGTAACTTAGGATACAGAGATTTATGTGTCGACCCTGAACATTTGAAGTGTGAAATGATTTGAAACCTGATAGGGAGAAAGTGATTACAGTTCGTGCAAATCCTAGTGCCCGCTTTCTGACAGGCATATACTGGGAAAAATACCGGTGATGGATCTTTGTAGAACCAAACTGAAGTTGTCAGACGAGCTCTCGGGTCTATACCGTGCTTTCACAGGATGGAATAAAGGATTCGTCCACTGTATGATTTCGGATGAGGGAAGAAAGTCCCTTTATCTCATACGACATTGCCACGGGCCCGCCCCAGAAGCAATAAAAAGGTGTGCAAGGTTGGAACCTGAATCAGGCCGCGGGAGAGCCCGTAATATCCTGAGCAATGCTCTCAGTATACTGCTCAGAATTCGCAACTGGTTGGCAGAGATCGTCCAGGGCTCAGAAGTCAAAATGTTGATGTACCCTGGGTAATCTAACGAAAAATTGCACAGTTTTAGCCATCCGTACATCCACCCGAACTATTGTTCCGGTCTCAATGCAGTGCGAGCTAGAATCAGTTGTTCGTTGCTTGCCCCCTTTAATGCACCTCAGTCGAACCGAGGAAGCAGAAGGGATAGGCCGGTAAGGAATTACGGCCTCATTTAAAAACCGGACTGGGAGTACTGACCGCCAGTAGGGGATTGCGAATGGCAGGTAGGGGAAGGTCACCTGCTGAGGTAATAGATTATATGGGTCTATTGTAGGCAATCCACCAGAGGGACCAACCAACTACTCCGGAAGCCAACCGTAACGGCCGGTTGTAAAAAACCCCCTCAAAAACGCTGAAATTTCATGTTTCCTTGACAACACTTACTTATTCACACCTTTGGCTCGTTTTTATGCACTGTATGCCTTCACGAACCGAGCTTGTTTGCTAGCTCCAAGCGAGCTACTCTGTCATATCCTATTCTGCACCTGCGTGACGCATGTGCTTCTTCCGTGCATGCCGCAACTTGGTTCTCGTCTTTTGAGTCCCTGTGATAGCATAATTGACGTTTGTATCTGTTTTATGTCATTGTTCATTTGATAATCTAGTATCATGGAATTTCGCGGACAACCACCTTCTGATTTCTGGATCCGTTTCGAATTTGGCTACCTATTGCTCAAAAGCGTCCTGCAGCAACCACGGGCAAGGACTCGCGCTATCTCGCACGAGGAAAGACTCACAGCCACTGATCGACCGCCACAGCTGCTCGTTTACTGGAATAAGGCTGTGCAGGTAGGTGAACGACGATCAAAGAAAACAGTGCTTGTTTCATGTGTGTTACTGGCTCACATCTTGCCGCGACATTTTTTAAAAATAGCTACTTTATCATTGAGGATGCCGACTAAGTCTTCACTCACTTCAGCGCGTCGATCAGGATTTGGAATCCGTAGTAAATATCTGCCCCCTGGTGGCTTTACTTGGCTGAAAATTTACCTTTTTTGGGCTGACGTTGCCTCTCTACCCAGCCAAAACCAGCACAAGACCTCAATCAGTAGAGTTGTCCAATTTCGTCCTTGTAACAAACGGTCATTCACTGGTTTTCCCTGGAACTTGGCGGCGCAGCCAAAGATAACATGGAGCGTTTTGGGTACTCTGTGGTTTAGTACCAGATAATTCGGCCAGTGCCACATTCTTTCCTTGACTTTAGAGGCCGCAGTTCATTCTCCTACGTAGCCAAGAGTTTGATTGCACATGGAAGCTTCCGAGTACCCTTTACAAACATGTTCATTACCGGCAATTTCCCCCTCCATTTAGGGAAGAACGTAGTTCCTGTTGTCCGTGAAGCCATCCGTCTATGTAAGCCATGGGAGGGGTTCTTCGAAGATGTTCGGCAGACTTTGCATACCCTTCCAAGCTATCTCCACCACGAGCTGAATACCTGGAGAAGATGGAAAATGATTATTCCTGAGGTAGTGGAACCCATAACCGTAGGGGCTGTGTAACTGCTGTTCTTTTTCATTCTTTTCCGCAGACAGTCTACCGAGCCAGGCTTCCTGGTAGGTCCACAAGATAGAAAACCCAAAGTTATCCGTACCGAATGGGGAGCCAAGCAGTTCCCCACTCTCTGGTCCAGCACTCCGTGTGATTCTTGAAAGTAACGGCCAAGAAGAATCTCCACATCATCCTCCTCCAAGTTTATGAACTTCACACAAAGAAGGTTCTCGTGGTGTTCGTCAACTGTTTTCCCATGGACGACGATATCATCTAAGTGTACCTTAAAACGATGTGGAACAAGGCCCCTGGATGTGGCCTGTATCAGCCTTTGGAAGGTTGCTGGAGCATCGGTTAGCCCAAGAGGCATGGGTTGAGACTCGCATAAGCCTGTCAAAACAATAGACTCCGTACTGCAAAGGTAATCAGGGAGCTCGTCTACTTGCCAATAACCTGACGCAAGATCCAGAGTGCTGAAATACTTCGCGCTACCTAGGATTTCTGTGGTTTCATCTTTATAGGGTGAAGGAAAAAAATCTTAGTCTGTGACGTCATTCTGTCTGTGATGATCTACGCACAGCCGAAAGGAACTGTCTTTGTTCCCGATCAAGACCACGGATGAAGCCTACGGTGAATAGGATGGTCGAACTACGTCCCGTTCTAGCATGCCCTCTATCATCTCGTCCACCTCCAGTTGTTAATGAGCTGGAACCTTGTACCTTGGTGTATGGCCCTTCTGGCTTTGGTGTAGCTCCACAACGGCGCTCCGATCTTTCATGCCTTCATTTACGAACATGTAGGAAGACTTGATCAATGTATTACTCACACCACTCAGCCGGATTGAGGGAGGCTTTTCTGCTGCTGCTGATGACAGCCACTGTGGGTAAGGTCGGTTGGGCAAATGGTGCTGTGTTTCCCCCAGTGATGACGGCATTTCGAGCCACATCAACTTTTGCATCATGCATCGCTAAAAAGTCGATTCCGACGGAAGCGAATCCAAGCAGTCACCCCTCTACCACTGTAGTTTGCGCTGTTTGTAACCCTCCAGCGTTCAACGGGTCTTGTGCGATCCCTGGAGACTTATTTGTACTGCTGCTAACTGGTAATGACGGTGGTCCGTTAACCGGTCAAGTCTCTAGCTGTCACCCTAATGGGTTTGCAGAAATTAGTGAACATAGAACCCGGTGTCCGCTAAAGCCTGAAAACAGCCACCTCACTTGTACATATTCACTAAGGGCATCTCAGTGACAATAGGTGGACACTTCAAAACACGAGTAGGAACATGGGCCTTAGGCTGCCGTTTGTGTCCACAAGTCCTCTCCCACTGGCCGAACCGTCGGCAATGACGACAGTCCTGGCGCGGTGCAGGATATTGGGCACCTTGGTAGAAAATCCTGGGCCCAAGGTTCCACGGATGTCGAGAAATTCAGTCCTTTTGCGAAAACCGATTCCGTTGGTTGTTGCTTGAGTAGGGCTTTTGGTCCGCCACAGCAGTTGCTTCGTTCACCTCTGGCTGAGCAAGCCTTGTGGCAACTTACTTGTCCGGTCCGCCACGCCTTTTACAAAGCCTGTGTTTGTGATGATGGTGTTCTTGTGAGGTACTCCTTGAGAGGGGTGGCGTCATGTAAGCCCATAGTGAATTGGTCCAGCAGTTTCGTTTCGTAACCTTGACACGACAAATCCTGGGAGGAGTCCTCCGCCAAAGGCCGGAGCTCTCAGACTATAGCGGTCAGGTTTTTTCCTGCTTTTCGCAAACGCTAGTGAAGGGTAAGTTTGTATTCCTCGGGATGAAGGTGTTCTTTAAGACATCGACCCAACTGATTTTCCGAGAACAGTTCCTCAAAGATGCCTTCGTCACGTCCAATGTGTTGTGCCTCCCCACCTGAGAGCCCCGTGAAAACGATGCGCGGATCAACCTTTGGAGATCGATGGAGAAATTCGGGAAAATAATCGGACCAGCGACGGAAATCCCCACCAATATAAAGTCTTTCAGGAGCTGAAACCTGCAGAGTTGATTTCGTGCGGCAGCAGATGCCATGAATTAAAGATGGCATTAAAGTGAGAATGGAGGATGATGAAAGTAGAGCACAAGAAAGCATGTGTTGCCTACCTTGCGGTAAGCCGGATGCTCCTTCAGGAAACTCAAGCAGCACATGAAACACAAAAATGTAATTCGGCGTGGCAGGTGCTGCTGGCCGGAAGTATTAAACCGGAACAATACAGGAGATTAAACAAGGAAAGCATTATAGCCCTCAATGGATAAAATGTTAGGAGCAGGCGCAAGACGGACAAGAGCAGTGTGAATCTTGCAAAGAGAACGCTGGTTGAACCACACACATTATTATGTGACAGCAAAACGGGTAACCAACAAGCTGTCAGCGCCTGAGGTGGGGGTCAATCAACGCGTTACTTCAAAAAACGCTAACAGTCATTTCCTTCAGAGTGTTTGTATGTACTTTCCGGTTGATCGTACTTTGGCCCATTCGCCACCAGTGCTGCCACATCCGAAAGATAAGTGCAATAAACATATATATAAATATATTTTGGTGGAATCTTTTCTGTTTATTCTTTTCCACCAGGTGACGCCACGAATAGTCAGCCCCTCAGGAGCACTCAATTTCGGTGCCAGTTCTTCCTCCAGCAAAAGTAAATTTTTCAATTTCTTTCATTGTTCATAGACAAATAAAGCAGCTAATAGTTAGACTGGGTAGCACTGCAGAGTGGGCTTACTTCAGAAGTCCTAGAGGACATTCAGGTGACTCTCATTCGTCACCCATTGAGGTATTTAACTGGCCGAGCAAACCTTGGCCGGCCTCTCTGGTAAGCCAGGAATTTACGTTACCTCGTAAGGGAATTGTACCCGAATGCATCTTTTGTGCGTCTAAAATAGCACGAGGTGTGAGGCAACGATGTTTTATCGGGCTGTTCGGGCGACTATTCGTGGAGTATCCGGGTGGAAGGGGATAAACTGAAAAGATTCCGCCAACGAGCCTTTGTAAGTCAGGTTTCACTTCACAGCATATGAAACAGACCAAAAAGGAAACTGGAAGATTTCCTCCAACGTTATCACTTGAAGTTCGTTGCCCACACATTGACGTACAGCTTCACGTAAGATGGAGGTAGAAAACCCGTTACCAAGCATCGGAAGGTATCAGAAATTCCATAAAAACCACATGCGAACAAGACGTGTCTCACGATACAAAAATATAAAAATCATACCGGGATAATGCGATAACCGTCCATCTCATGATCAATTGTAAATCACTAACAATACCTTCACCAATAAATGTCGAATATATTTATATCTTTTCTACACCTATTGAAATATCAACATAAATTTTCTCAGGTACATATTTCACACTTCGAAAGTACTAAGTGCATCGAAAGTATAACTTACTCACCATTATACGACAGGAAAAATTGTTGTTTAATTACCCACTGCTGTCGTGTGCTGCATGCGGTGTCTTCCGTTGGGGTTGCACGTGCATGATCCGCAAGGACAGAAAGAAAACTCGATGGGTCGGAGCTCAGTAAGTGCTCAAGCGGGCATGAGTCCTTACACGGATAAAAATGGGAGTTGCCCTCTGTCTGAGCACAAGCAATGTCTATCGTGAAAGTAGACCACCCATCGCTAATTGTGCACACATATCTATATGTCTATTGCACTTATCTTTCGGATGTGGCAGCACTGGTGGCGAATGGGCCAAAGTACGATCAACCGGAAAGTACATACAAACACTCTGAAGGAAATGACTGTTAGCGTTTTTTGAAGTAACGCGTTGATTGACCCCCACCTCAGGCGCTGACAGCTTGTTGGTTACCCGTTTTGCTGTCACATAATAATGTGTGTGGTTCAACCAGCGTTCTCTTTGTGTGATTCACATTGCACCTGAAACCTAGCTTGAGCTCGCTCATTACTCTTGAGAGTGCCGTAATATAATGAGAAATTTCAATGTGACAGGGGCTCGTGAATTCCCGCTCTCCTCCCGATTGTGGGAGCTAAGGAAACTGGCCTGACTTAGGGAACTGTACAAGTCACTACAGCTTCGAAAGATACATTACGCGATGACTGATAACGATGACAGTTGTTTTTCATTAAGAATGGATGCAGTCTGATATACATAATAATGATGGGACTATGAAGTGTCCACATTTGTCATGAATGACGGAGACTGTCAAAAATTGCGGTATGTAACTGTAGTAATCTTCTATGTAATAAAGCTTTAATATTCTAACCGTTCTACCAAAAGTAGTTTATCGAGCTGGCGAACCGGTCCCAAAACGGACCGGTTATGCATGCGAACAATGCATCACATAAACCCAGAAGTTGACGCTCACACGTGTATGCATTGAGCCATATACAGCGTGCATGTTTTCTGCTCCCAAGCAGTACAACACCCAACGCGGTTGAGAGAACGTTAGGCTAAAGTTGGGCTGAAATGAATCTCGTCATGCGCCTTGAAGGCTCGCACAGAAGTGCGTGAAATTTCGTAATAAATATGGTGATACGGTTACCACAATATTTATTGGTTTATACCTGCTTTACAAAGCAGAACGTTTCGTTTTACTGAAAGCCCTTGTAGCCAGGCGGTACCGTACTGGTTTTTTATTTTCTGCTGACAGGGTCCGCCGTTCGGATTTTCCATGGAGAAAAAAGATTCATCACTAATGGATGTACTAGACGGGCACCTTTACGATTTTATCAGCACTTATATTTTTGTCTCTTCATATATAATTCCATTTATATACATGCACATGCTTGTATTTATGTCCTTGAACTTTGGGACAGTAGCTTCTTAGTGAATATTTTGTGGAGTTCATGTGGCGTTCAGCGTACAGCTTGTAATGATCTTTACTCCCCGGTCTTGACTTTTACGGAGTTGAAATTTTTCTCAGCCTGACTGTACCGTCCACTATCGTTTGCCTCGTACGTCTATCGGTCCGCAGTCCGTTGACTCTGCTGACACACGCGTGCGCACGTATGTTCCCCCAGTGTAATGATATGATCATTCATGTTTGGGATAGACGCGTTTTCTACCACTCCGCATCAGCGTTTTCACTCCGAATCATTGAGTCTGCTCTTCTGCTTTTGGGCATTGCTCTTCACAACCATCAATTAAAAATAATACCACTGCATTTACTTCGCCATTCTCATATGAAGTGCATTCTAATGTTATCGACATCAACCACAATGCCCTTGAAGCTTCAGTCACTGTAAAACTACCTCCATTTTGTGTTTCAAATCCCCGCCTGTGGTTTGCACTAACAGAGGCGACTTTCCACGTCCATTATTTCCATTGTCAATCTACAGTGTATTCATACTTTACTCAAGACCCTTCCACAGAAGTTGTGGAAGGAGCGTTGCTCACCCGCTTACGTCTGTTACCCATCGTTTTTATTTTCTTTCTCTTCTCGGTATCCTTTGCTCCTCAGTTGGGGCACCCCCAGACTGCGCTTCTCAATCACTTTCCCTCTCCGGTGATTCTCGATGACGGCCAACCACCTCATGCACTGTACTGACTATCTCCCTGGAAGATGAACCTGAATAATAGTACTTTATGGCCGTCTACCACTAGCTGTTCCCGTTGGCTCCGCTGTCCACGGATCACACAAACCTATCACGGTTTCTTTTCCCCCCGTACAATTACAAACGACCACTCGTGCCGCTTCCAGCGGTGCGGGGCGCGGTCAGATCCGCCGCTCTGGCCGGCGCACACCAGGCGTGCAGGCCGTCTGCAACGCGGCGCGAGCGCAATTAGGCTGGTGGGTCACACCTCCTGTGCTCACTTCGCTAAGTGCTTTACAGGATGAGTGTCCAGAGCGCGGCCAGTCCCACCCAATAGCCTTGTTTGGGGATCGCACGCTCTAACTGTCCCCGGACTACCGCGTCCAATACTGTCGGTTGAAAACTGCATGCTCCTTATCCTTGTTCCGCCATGGTAAGCTCACCTATAGTACTTATCACCTGTTACGTTTTTCCACTCTTGTCGTTCTACCACGGTATGCACATGCACCCATTCTGTCTTTGATCATATGGCCTCTCACCATTTCGCCTCTCATTGCATGAAGTCAGTATCGTCTTGCCCACTCTTCTGTGCCCACACTCGCCAATACTTTTTTATTCCACCTGCCGTAACTGCCGGCTTTTAGTCTCTATTCACTTTGGTATCACCTTATGTAACGGTTATTCTGTATGTGAGCAACGCATAGCCAATTCAAAACGAATCCCGAAACTAGAACAAGATTGACTCGTAGTTTCTACGGTACTAGATTAACAAGTTGTACGCATATAATTATGTACAAATCTCAACTGTACGGCCACAACGTCTAACAACGAGGACCAGAGTTCAACAAATGCCAATGTCAGGTACCACCGTCAAGGCAGTCCAAGTTCGAATCAAAATTATGCCACTTCACGTGAGCAAAATATAAAAAAATGTTGAAGTGTAGCGATTGATGCATGTTGTACTTGTTCCAGAGTCAACAAAACAAAGGGCATAGCCTCAACAACACAATTATAGGACAACGGTTAGGGCAGATTTGCACGCATCTACGTTACACCGCCCACCAAATCCTCCCACGAATCGGT